>CM019165.1:9112410-9131281 GCA_009733165.1 Naja naja
ACTATGACAGAAAAGATTCCTATGAGTAAGAATCTAAAATTTTCCCATCTCAGAGGGTGAGCATTCTGCATTTTCAAGCAAGGGTGAAAAACTTTGAAACTACTTTGAAACAGATCCTCAGTATAAATGGGACTGTTTGACCAGAATTTCTAAATTAAGGCAACTTTCTACTTTTATTACGTATCTGTCACGCAAAAAGTCAGTGACATAATTTGGTTTGTAAAGATGATAGCTAGCATCAGTGCACCCTTTTTACTTAGTGCAGCTCTTACCCAAGAAGTAAAAAATTACAATTCTGATATAGAGAAGGACCAGTTTTCCCAAAGCATCTTTCGAAGTCTGCTTCCCTCTGGAGAAGTATTTTTCTTTCAAGTAGAATTTTTTTTCCTGGTTTAATGAGACAAGCATTGCCAGATTGGAAAATGAAACCGACGATGCACAAGGAAAAAGTTCACAGAACACATAAGTCTCCAAATAACCTGGAAGACCATAAGATGAATTAATAGTCACCATATTGTTGCACTGCAGACAATTGCTGTGAACAATGACAGATTTAAGCCTTCAGAACCATCATCTGCTAATATACAGAAAAACACTGAAAACAGTCACATCTAGCTGTTACCTTCCAGGGATGAATAAACATACATTTTTTAAAAAATGCAATAACCATAAAGGCTCTTATTTATTTTGAATATTCAAAAATGAAAACTAAAAGGGACCACTCTGAATGATTTATAGATCTTGGCTAGTCTGAAAGTGCAGGTGGAGAGCCCTCTACACAACGTTGGTTTCTTGAAGTATGAATTAAATGATAGCACTTTTAAAAAGAGAGAATGACATTAAATATTTTTTCGGGAGGAAATTTGCTGAGTCAAGGATTCCCAGACTTACACAATCCACTTCTTTCCTAGTCAAAATGACAAGCCACAGGAAATATAAATAAGACGGTCTGGAAAAGGGGGGAGAAATGGATTTTTCATTTAGTAAAAATACAACAATGGGGTTTTAACTCTGTTTTTGTCCCTTCACCTCCCCCAAATTGTTGAAGGAGTATTTTTTACATTGCATTCAGCTGTGACTGTTGATAGCACGCTCAGAAAAATCTTCATGGGTAAATCAAAAATTGTAAAAGGCAAACAACTAAGTGGAACAGCAAAATTTGGAAGTGATCATATACATATTATTCATTATGTAATATTGACTTTGGTGTTTAAATACTACAGTATTTCTTGCTTACATTAGCAGATATATAAGCTTCACAGATATGAGCGGCAAAAAAAAGATTGCTACCAACTTTATAATAAAAGTTACCACCTGTCTAAATTGACCCATAAAGCCTTCAAGATGGTGTCTTGATAATTTTGGATTAGTCTTATCAAATAGTTAAGCATATCTGAGATTCCTTCCTCTCAAATGTAGAAAGCTTTACATTTAAAAACCACCTTTCCTTCACATATTAGATGAAAATAAAAATTAAAAAATGCCTGACAGAAGTTTCAGAATCAGAATATTAAAAATATTGAAACTCAGGCTGGAAAAAGCTGAACAATCAAAGTGCCTATCTAAACTCTGTTTTGAAAAAGCAGAATACCTAGTGAAAAAAAATGTCTTGGCTTTAACAGGAAAATCAGAGTGACATTTCTACAAATACTGGGAAAAATAATCCTTCGCATTCAATCAATCCATACCACTCAAAGTTGGGAGCTTTTTTTTGGTCAGACCGTTGAAACAGAAATTTCCTTTATAGATTGTCTCCATCTGTGAGTCCTGCTTCAAAATTTCCTTCATCACGTTTAATAATCCGTGAAGTTATCTAAACTTTTAGACTTAGGTTTAGCTCTGAAATCAGTTTTCCTATACTTTTCCTCTCTGTCCACTTTGTTCTCCAAGCATCATTTTCCTTCTCGTTTTCTTCATATGAGACTTCCCACCATGACAGAGTGCTGCAATCCATCTTCACTTAGGATACAGCTCATTAAAGATTCAAAGTCCTCAATCAGGTTCATAAAATAGACTCAACTAAGTTTAGGTGACAAAGGACACTAGAATGATGTGGCATTGTAGGGGCCGTCTGGTATGCTCCCGTAAATGCAATGTGCATGAAGACAGGGTGAGACTCATAGTTGCTGATTGCACAATTGTATCTGCTAAGATCTTGGACAAGACTCCCTCACCTGATTCTAACCTCGAGCATCCATAACTTCCAGCCAAGATCTATCTCCTACATTTGTGTTCTCCATTCCTTCCTGTTAATATCAGTGCAATTTGTGGGTAAAAATCCTGTGTTTCAACCCAGAGCACAAAAAGGTGCTGTCAGTTGTCGAAACAATTTAAAGAGAATATATTATTTCAACAGATGAATTATAAATGAAGATGCATTTGCAAAAAAAAAAGTACATGAATTCTGGCTCCTGGTTAAGTCTCAGGAGGAAGCCATGGGGTGGAGGATGGAATTAAAGCTAAGAAACTAGGATTTTATAGGCAGAATAGAACATTTATCTTTGAAAGATAAATAAGTGAATTAAATGTCAAAAAGCTCTGGTTTTAGCTTTCTCAGGCCCGTATCCACACCATGTTGTGCAGGACACCAAAACTTAACAAGTCACCTTAGTAAGACCCAAAAAATAAAAACCGACCCAGGTGCTTTATAATCTACAGAAGAATCCATATATATATAAGAGGCTCCAGAACAAAGTAACCTCACCCACAACTCCATCCTGCAGATGTCTGCAAAGAGAAACAACGAAAAATGTGCAAACAGCATCTGTCAGAAGAGGAATCCAAACATTTTACTGGGAAATTATTTGCTTGGGAGCCAAATCAATTGGTGCCATTAGATACACGGCTTCACTGTGGTTTCGCAATGAGCAATTTGGTTGCTTGATGTGTTGGAATATGAATCAAAAGATACCATAATTACAAAAATACTGGATTTGGTGGAGTATCCATTAACAGTCACGAAATTCCCAAAAAAGTGGAAACTAAAAGGGACCCTGTTTTGTCTTCTTTCTGCAGCCATCCTAATCCAAATCCTTAGTTCTCAAAAGTTTAATACAGCAAACCTCACATCCTTTCCTCCTTTCCCCCCCACCATTTCTATTTCTGCTTGTCTGATCAAGCCACGGCCTTCAAAAAATTTTTCCCGTTTGCTAAAATGAACTGTAGACCAAGGACTCTAAAAGGTTTAAGAACAAAATATAAATAGGGTTTTGATAAATACTTCTCTCTTTCTCTCTTTTTTTAAACATACTTAAAGCAGTTCTGATGGAAATCCGTGGGCCTTGGGATCACTGGGTGACCTCTTCCTGGACGTCCGTGCTTGGCTTATGATCCTGGAGGTCTCTGTGAGGAAGACTCTCATTGGCTAACAGAGTTACAGAAAGATTAGTAGTGAGGTCTGTCAACTGGCCTTCGATCTGCGTCCAGGAAGACATCGATTCGTGGACCGTCACGGTGTGCTCTTCCATTTGACGCTGCAGGCTGTCCATCTCTTGCCTTTGAGAAGGTCAGAAACACGGAAGAGAAACAGAACAACGGTTTAGAGCCGTGGTGGTGCAGGGGTTAGAATGCTGCATTGCAGGCTGACTCACTGGCCAACACCAGGAGTTCGATCCTGACCAGCTCAAAGTTGACTGGCCTTCCGTCCTTGCGAGGTCGGTAAAATGAGGACCCAGATTGTTGGGAGGCAATACACCGACTCTGTAAACGGCTTAGGCTTGGCGACTTGAAGACTTGTGGACTTCAGCTCCCAGAATTCCTCACCAGGGTTGAAGTCCACAAGTCTTAAAGTTGCCAAGTTTGGAGAACTCTGATCTAAGGGCTATTGCTATCTATGTTGCACTCTCTCTCTCTCTCTCTCTGTCTTTCAGTTTCTCTCTCGCTCTCTGCCTGCCTGTCAACTCTATTTGTCTGTCTGTCTATCATCTATCCATCCACCTACCTACCTACCTTCTTTCAGAATTCAGTATTGCAGACTAATTCTGCCCACAGCCTGGAATTTGATCCTGACTGTCTCAATGTTGACTCAGCCTTCCATTCTTCCAAGGTCGGTAAAATGAGGATTCTTGGGGGCAATATGTTGATTCTGTAAACTGCTTAGAGAGAGCTGTAAAGCCCTGTGAAAAGGTGTATAAGTCTAACTGCTGTTGCTATTAAGAAGAATCCTGCTGAACCATCTGCATTCATTTCCCAGGCGCTCAAAATCGGAAAAACAGTCCCTCACCCCAATCCTTTGTTTTAGGAATATGAGGATATTCGCTGGCCGAGTCAGCCCTCAAAACAGCACTTGTGATTCCCAAATTATTTGCAGCATAATTTGAGATTATTTCTTTCTGGGTGCTTTTCGTTTTTGATTTTTTTGATCATTAGACAGGAGTTGAAAAAGACAGAAAACGTGACTCACCGGAGTTGCTGGAGGCAGCTGTTGAGGTTCCTCAGTGGCTCTTTACTCACAGCCGATGGGGGTTTCAGCAGCTCTTCTAGCAAAGCAGCAGGGACAGGACAATCGGAATCTTCACGGGGTCACTGGATTGAACCAGTCTCCCCCTTGAGTTTCTTCTTTTCAAAAGAAAACAAAGACCATCAACAACAAACTTACTTTCAGGTTGACTCAAGGTTGACTCAGCCTTCCATCCTTCCGAGGTGGGTAACATGAGGACCCAGATTGTTGGGGGCAAGAGGCTGACTCTGTAAACTGCTTAGAGAGGGATGGAAAGCGATGTAAAGCTGTATATAAGTCTAAGGATTATTGCTATCTGTCTCTCTCTCTCTCTGTCCCTCACTGTTTTTCTCTGTCTCTCTTTCCATGCCTGTCTCTCTGTCTGCCTAGTCTGTCTATCTATCTATCATCCAGTAGTCTGAATTCAGTATTGCAGGCTAATTCTGCCCACAACCAGCAGTTCGATCCTGACCGGCTCAAGGTTGACTCGGCCTTCCATCCTTCCGAGGTGGGTAAAACGAGGACCCAAATTGTTGGGGGCAAAAGGCTGACTCTGTAAACCACTTAGAGAGGGCTGTAAAGTACTGTGAAGCGGGATATAAGTCTAAGGGCTACTGCTATTGCTCTTCCTTTTCCTTGCCTCCCTTCCATGATGCACAGTAGTTAGAATGCAGTATTGCAGGCTGACTCTGCCCAATGCCAAGAGTCCAATCCTGACCAGCTGGAGGTTGACTTCCGAGGTGGGTAAAATGAGGACCCAGATAGTTGGGGGCAAGAGGCTGACTGCAAACCGTTTAGAGAGGGCTGTAAAGCACTGTGAAGTGGGATATAAGTCTAAGGGCTATTGCTATTACAGTTAACAGGGGAGAACTTAGAAGTCTTAAGTCTTGGCCACAACTGATCAGGTCCTCCCTAGATCCAGAGACCCCAATACAGGTAGTCCTCAACTTACAAGTGTTTTTTTTTTAGTGGCTTGAGTTGCAACGTCACTGAAAAAAGTGACTTACAACTGTTTTTCCAAGAACTACAGCCTCCCCATGGTCAGGTCTACCAACATTTGGACATTTGGCAACTGGCATGGAATTGTGACAGTTGCAGTGTCCAGGGACCATGTGAATCCCCTTCTGAGAAGCAAAGTCAATGGGGAAGCCAATTTCACTTAACAACAGTCTTAATAACTTAATGGCTGCAGTAATTCACTCAACAACGGTGTCAAGAAAGACCATAAAATGGGGGGAAACTCAGTTAACTAATATCTCACTGTGTGGTTGTACATTGAGGACTACCTGTAAGCAGTCCTGGACTGCAGCAACCAGGAGGCCCCTTGTAAATCCAATCTCACAGAGTGGCTACAACAGAAAAGCAACCTCCAGATCAGAACATCATCTGGATTGCAGGCTTGGGATCCAAGCTAATGGAAAAGCTGTGGGAATGAAAGCGGAGGGATAATCTGCGTTATCTCCAGATACCTTTTTCATTTTCCCCTGTTTCAAGTCCAGCTTCAGCTGCTGGTTCTGTTGAAGCAGAGTCTTGATGCTGTTCTTCAGTTCAGACATTTTCGCTTGGAGCATGAACTTATCTTTCTGAGTTATGGACAAATCATCCCGAACCACCTCCAATTCCGTCTTGAGGTTCTAGAAGGAAGAACGGATAGCCAAGAAACAGTGTGATGACCCAAGGGGCCATGGCACAAAGGCAGCACAGTCAGATAATCAATAAGAGTCCCTTTATTATTTCCAACTTTGTCCCCAACTTCCAGGTTGCCTTCTGGCTGGAGGAAAACTCTCCCAGGAACAGCCTTTAACTGCAGAAAATTAAGTCCAAAACATGGTCAACACAAACTGTAACTTAAAGTCCAAACAAGCCAAACTGAAGTAATTAGTTTGGCAGGGCAGGAGCAAGAATTTCAGACTTGAAGGCACAGCAAAACTCACATGGTTCGGAAGACCCGCCAGAAACACAGATAAGCAACGACAACACAAGATAAAGTCATGTTTGCTTCCAGCACCCTGCCGCACACAGCCTGCCTTTCTTATAAACTGTGTTCCCAGCTGTGGCTAAGGAAGGGAATCAGGGCCCTTTCCTCCCCCATAAGCCACACAACCCACGTTGCTCTCTTATCCGTTCCTCCCTGCGTGCCCTAGGATGAAGAGGGGGTGGGCCTGGATCTTCCTCTGAATTCCTTCTCCCTTGTTCTACCTCTCTCCTGCTCTGCCCAGCTGGACTTTGCCCTTCCCCATTTTCCTCCACAGCCAACAGAGCCTCACTCCCACTCCCTGTCAGCTGTTTGGCTTCCTCCTTGGATTCAGAGTCTGATAGGGGCATGACAAACCCTAAGCAATGATCGTCGCAAAAATAAGTCTAATTCAAGCACAATTTTATCATATCTACT
Source organism: Naja naja (assembly GCA_009733165.1). NCBI lineage: Eukaryota > Metazoa > Chordata > Lepidosauria > Squamata > Elapidae > Naja > Naja naja. The sequence continues at coordinate 9,119,241 of CM019165.1, forward strand.
CAGGAGACTCACCGAGCTCACATACTTTGTTAAGGTATTGATTTAATAGCTGACCAGCCACTATAAGGCTACTGTAAATGCTGATGCAATGAGGATGAGTCAGCAGAGTTATTGCCGTTTTAAGACTGAGGATGGGTCCACAGGATTACTGCCACTTTAAGAAGTTGTCTATATGTAAGGCCATGAGAGGGTGTATCTCTCTCTCCTTGTATTCTGTCTCCACTGTAGTTCTCAGTGCAGAGTAAAGAAGATTGATTACTTGCCAGGTATTTGCCTACCATGAATATGTATGTGTACAGCTGTCTTGTATATAAACCACTGTTAAAAAGACAAAGCCTCTGTGTGCTGTGTTTTGCTCTTGGGTTGTCTCACAATAGTAGTGACGTTGCAAACGCTCGGACATTAGGGCAACATTTATTTCCACCAGGATGTGTTGACAACATCACAATGGGGTTCACACAGCACCCCAGCATGGTGGTTTTTGAAGTACGATAACTGGCTTCATACAATACGCTGAACCCAAGGCCAAATGAACCACATATTAGCTCAGTGTGATGTGTCAACCTTGCTGCAAAGTTTTCACTGCCAAGAGAGTGCTTCTAGAACAGCAGGCTTAGTTAAGTCTGAAACAGATTCTGAATTCAGGCCTGGAACATCTCTGATCTTTATTTTTATTCCTATTTTGCCTCTAATTCTCTCAGAAGGACCAGGCTAGGATGGGAAACATCTGTAGAATCCAGTGAAAATACCTGCAGAACTAATTGCACGCCCTCCAACTCCTTCTGACTGCGTTGCTCGGTCAAATCCAACTGTTGCTTCAAAGCTTGGAGTTCCCTCTCTTTCTGTTCAACTTCCCATTTGAGGTCTTCCAGCTGCAAGGACAAACAGACAAGTCAAAACGTCCGGATGGACTCTTCCCATAGGAGAGGTCAATAGCACAAGAGTGTGAGCTTCCATTCAGTGCAAAGCATAGTAGGGGGCTTTCCTCTGCAGTCAATCATCTATGAAGGAATTCAGAGGAATACAGTTCAAGAATTCGAATTATCCATCTACGAATCCTGGCTCAAAACCAATGAAGACCCTCCAAGAAGAAATTTCAAGATGAGGTGGAAGGCAGTCTGGATTCCCACCGGGGGGAGGGGGGGCTGCATTCCAGAGGACCAAAAGACAACAAAATTTAGGAGAAAGAGAATCAAAACTTCTTTGAAGTTCTCAGCGTGTGTCTTTAATGATGTAAGTAGTTTGCTTGAGTTTGGCAAGATTCTGTCTACAGGCAAGGGAACAATAAAGGACACTACTCAGAATTAACTCTGCGTGTCTTTCTCTGTTTTTGGAGCCCGACACAACCTTTGGGAGGGCCAACTGAGCCAGAAGGCATTTTGTGGCAGCCAGATCTACAATTTTATTATATATTGTATGGGGCAGGGCAAATAGATCCCTATATTCAGATTTCAAGTATTGATGGGCTATATAATAGGACAATGAAAACAAAACGCTTTAAGGGAGCGGCTCCTGCCGATATCGAGCCCCACCCGCCCTGTGCGGGCACATAGGCAAGGACTCCTCAGGGTCCCGTCGGCAAGTCAATGTCAGCTGGCGGTCCCCCGGCAATGAGCCTATTCTGTAGCGGTCCCCGACTTATGGAACGAACTGCCTCTGGACCTCCGTCTGGCCCCTGACCTCCGCACCTTCCGCCGCGATTTAAAGACCTGGTTGTTCGATCAAAGAGCCTTGGTGGCTCAGGCTGTAAATGCCTGCTCTTAAGATCCAGCTGTCTACAATTACTGTAGGCTCGAATCCCACCAGGCTCAAGGTTGACTCAGCCTTCCATCCTCTCAGGGTAGGTAAATTGAGGACCCAAGATTGTTGGGGGCAATTAGCTGACCTTGTAAAAATGCCGCTTAGTAATAAGCAGGCATATACAATGGAATGAAGGCTATTGCTGAGCACACTGGGTTGTATCCCAAAATTGTAAGCTGCCCTGAGTCTTGGAGAAGGGCGGCATATAAATGTAATTAAAAAAAAAAAATCGGGCTGTGACTACCTCACCAGGGGCATGGGATAATTTTAAGTATTTTAATTTGGTTTTATTGGGCTTTATAATTGTTTAATCCTTTTTTAAATATTTATTGTATGTTTTAACTGTGAGCCTTGAGTCTTGGAGATGGGGCAGCATATAAGTCCAATAAAATAAACAATGCTTTTGTCCTTTCCCCACCTTAGTTAAAAATCAAAACGTATAAACTTTACCCTTAAAGGGAAATATTAAATAATTATGGGTTGCCCTTCTGTGTTTTTTTCCCCCAGTTCTGAAATGCCTTTTCAGAATACATTGAACATTAATAAAGGAGAATATCTGTAGCTCAGGGTTGACATGTCCTTGGTGCTCTCTGAACTTGTTTGTATGTTTGCAGGCGTTTCATGACCCAAACCATCAGTGCATTGATGATGTTACCAAGTTTGGGTAATGAACCATCTGCAAGAAAACAAGCCAGCTCAGAGAGCACCAAGGGCCCCACCTAAAACATTTCCAGTGCAGTTGCAACCTAGATTCTTCACCCAGTTCAGATTTTTTTCCACCCAATTTCCTTTTCATTGCAATTGTCTTCTTCTACTGTGTTCTCTTGGTGTTTTTCTACTGTACGTGTAAAGCCCAAATTGCTGTGCACACTGGGTTGTATCCTGTAAGCCTGCAAAGATATAAATGCTCATCAAGGAGGAAAGGAAAAGCCAAGGCAGAGATTTCACCTCTTGATTTTCTACAGGCTGCTTGTCAAGTTGATCATCCAGCTGCTTCTGCAGAAGCTGAAGCTGGGACCGAGCGTCTACCAGCTCCCGCTGGATCTGAGAGACTTCCTCGGAGTGCTTTCCGTCTTCTGCCCTAGAACAGACGAGAGTCTCAAATCACCTCAGGAACATCCATGTTCTCAGGAACGACAGCGTTCATCAATATGGGCTACAGATACTCCTGGACTTAGGACCACAACTGAGCTCAAAATTTATGTTGCTAAGTGAGACACAGGAATCTTTTCAATTCACAGTTAGCGCCTGCTAGAAGTTAGATAAGGGCTAATGGCACTCAAACAAGGGGTTGGAGTCCCAGTGGTGGTATTCAAGTTTTTTTTACTACCGGGTTCTGTGGGCGTGGCTTGGTGGGGGTGGTGTGGGTTGGTGGACGTGGCAGGGGAAGGATACTGCAAAATCCCCATTCCCTCCCCACGCCACAAACCTGCTTTCCAGCTCCGTTCTCCTGTGCAGGGCAACCAAAAAGACACAGCCAATCAGCTGGGACTCAATGGGAGGCAGAGAAGAGATGGGGTTGGCGGGGCCAGTCAGCGGTGGCATTTGCCGATTCTCCAAACCAGTGGTCGCCAACCAGTTGGCTGGGGACCACTAGTAGGCCGTGAGAAAATTTTGGTGGTCCGCAGAGAAATGTCCCCCCCAAAAGCAATTAATCCAGGCTGCGCGGGAACACAAGGCTCCGCCACCCATATGGCCCGCCCACCCGCTGGCCCCCACCCTTTGGCCGAGCGCAAATCTTGAGTAGAGCCACACAAGCTGGAACTGGAAGGTAAGACCAATGGCGGGGGTGGGAAATCCGCCCCGGGGTGGCTTGCTGACATTGGTGGGAAAGTCGGTCCCATATTCCAGAGCTGCAGTAGTCACAAGACTGGCCCTTTGGTCATCCTGGAGCAGCTCCTCCAGTCCATGGCAGGTCGGTGCACTGGGGTGGAGGAGCAGCAACTCCGGGATGACCAAAGGGCCAGTCTTGTGGCTACTGCAGCTCTGGAATATGGGACAGACTTTCCCACCAACGTCAGCAAGCCACCGTCAGTCAAAATTCATATTAGTGGTCCGCGGGATTTAAAATTAGGAGTTTGGTGGTCCCTGAGGTCCAAAGGTTGGCGACCCTGCTCCAAACTACTCAAAATTTCCTACGGTTCTTTAGAACCAGTCAGAACCGGCTGAATACTACTTCTGGTTTGGACTCAGTTCGCTTGTGACTACGTAGGGATTCCAGGCTGATAGCTCTTTTAACTCCACCCCACCCCAGGTTCCTCCAGCCCTTCTGTAGGTTCTTTCTCTAGCTCACTGTACAGAAGGTTCCCTTCCCCTTGTTCATTTGCAGAGTTTTCACACACGACTAAGGCAGCCAACTGCACACAGCCTTAGAAACGTCAGTGTTTCAACACTCACTGCAACTTGTTGACTTCAACCTGGAGAGCCTGGATCAGGACCTCTTTGGCTTGCAGCTCCGCTGACCTCGCCAGTTCCAGGGCAGCAGCTTTATAATGCCGACGGTTGTGCACCGACTCCGCTTTTGTCGTTGTAACCTGCCACGGCACGTTGCATCGTTACCCCACTGGCAAAATGTAGCCCTTTCCCAACCTCGGTGGCCTACCAATGGGTCGGGTTTCAGCTCCCCACTCTAGAAGGTTACAGCCGGGTTGGCTAGGGATTCTGGGAGTTGAAGTCCAACCCATCTGTAGGGAGGTGTATGTGGGGGGGGAGGGACCTTAGGAGGCAGGAAGAAGAGATGCTGCTTAGGAAATGGTCAGATAAGAGGCAGCGTAGCCCACAGCTGCATAATGGGGGGGCAAGAGATAAGAGACGGGATCCACCCTAGTTTCTCAGGCTGTAAAGGAGACGGTGGGAGAATTGTACTTTCAAACTTGCAAGATTCTGTGTCGAGGTCGCTTTACAATAAAGTAGAATTAGTTTATCAGGTTGTGTTCCCTGTCTGGTATACCTGATCAGGCTAAATCTGTGTTCTGAACCAGCCTGGGTTTAGCCAAGGAATCTGAATTGCTTGCTCTATACTTCCAAACCCTTCCTATTTATTTCCCAGCCAGGGAGGGGCTGGCTAGCATCTCGTCTGCCTTTCCTGAAAGCCGCTTATTGCTTTCGTTGCTCCTCTCCACTCTATGCATACATGCATCTGGGATGGACCCTATCTGTTTCTCCCCTCGCTCAGCTCAGGCCCGAAGACAGCTGCCTCTCCACCTGCAGGAGGGCGGAAGGCCCCAACTCTGCCTTTATCTCTGATGCTGTTTCCTTAACAGAGCCTTCCAAGGGCTCTGAAGCTGGCCCAGGCTTCCTCTCAACCTCTTCAACATCTTGACTCTCAGCCGATGGGCCACAACAACCTGCACAACACCACATTTCCAGATCTTACATCTTGGCAATGTTCACCGTAACGCTGGGCAAAGTCAACTCATTTATACCGTATGCCATCCTGACCTACCTACCAAGAAGTCCTTAACCGAGCTCTGAACGCTTTCAGCCAGGACCGTACCTGCTCCTTAAGAGTGAGGACATTGGCTTTTTCTTTCTCCAAAGCCATTTGCAAAGTCTGAATCAGCTGCTTCATCTTTTGATCTTCTTCTTCTTTGCTCCTCAGAACCGCCTGGACCTGGAAGGATGGGAAGATCAAAAGCAGAGAAGGCGCCGTTTATTTCTGCACTCATTTATTATTTAATTCTTCCGCATGACGGACGGCTTGGTGGATGAGAGTCAGGGGAGCTATGGTCTAAAGCGGGTCGCCAACCTTTTGGACCTCATGGACCACCAAACTGATAATTCTAAATCCCACGGACCACTAATATGAATTCTGACCGACGGTGGCATGCTGACATGAGTGGGAAAGTCAGTCCCATATTCCAGAGCTGCAGGAGTCACAGGACTGGCCCTTTGGTCATCCCGGAGCAGCTGCTCCTCCACCCGAGTGCACCGGCCTGCCATGGACTGGAGGAGCTGCTCGGGGATGACCAAAAGTCCTCCTGGGCTACTGCAGCTCTGGAATCACCGCTGCAAAAGCCACCCCTGGGTGATTTCCCTCCCCTGCCGTTTGTCTTACCTTCCAGTTGTAGCTCACATGGCTCTACTCAAGGTAAGGTTTTGTGCTCGGCGAAGGGTGGGGGCCAGCTGGGTGGGCAGGCCATGTGGGTGGTACAGCCTTGTGTTCCCGCGCAGCCTGGATTAATTGGCTTGTGGGGGACATTTCTCTGTGGATCACCAAAATTTTCTTGCGGGCCACCAGTGGTCCCTGGCCCACCAGTTGGCAACCACTGGTCTAAAGGAGTGTGTCTCAAATCTTGGAAGGGTTAAGATGTAGTGACTCCAATTGGTGGTTGGCTGGGGAATTCCGAGAGTTGACGCCCACTCATTGTATCCTTGTCAAGGTTGAGAAACCCTGGTCTAAAACCTCTGGGAACCATCCACTCGGAAAGCTGCAGGAGGAGGCCAGATGGAGCCATGATTAGATTAAGAACGCAGCATCTCGTGACACAAGATAGCCCTGGAAGCACAGTTTTGTTTAGTGACTGCTCAGAGTTGCAACGGCACTTGAAAATGTGTATTATGACCGTTGCAACTATCTCTGCACGCGATCCAAATGGATGCTTGGGCGGATCTGTTATAGCTTGATTTCGCGGTGTTGCGTGCTCCCCTTCTGCGGCCTTCCAACAAGGGAGCTCAATGGGGAAGCCAGAGTTACTTAACAACCATTCTGCCAATTTAATGACTGCAGTGGTTCGCTTGATAACCGTGGCGAGGGAAGTCACAAAATGGGTCACAGCTCATATGAATGTCTCAAACAGCAACATTAATCTGGGAACAACTGTGGTCTTAAGTCCAGGACTCTCTGTACTTTCCTATAACTAGCACAGAGCTTAGGAACGGTCTAGCATCTTCACCACTGGGGAGGAGTAGACTGGGGGTGGGGAGCGAAAAGGAGGAAGAGGAGGAGATGTTTTCATAATAATGGAGAAAGGAGGAGGGAAGAGGGAGAGAAGGAAAAAGGAGGAAGAGAAAAAGAAGGAAGAGGAGCAGGAGGAAGAGGAGGAGAGGAAGGAGAAAGAGAAGAAGGAAGAGAAAGAGGAGGAGGAGAAGCAGAAATCTACCTGGAGATTCAACTGCACCAGGTCCGCCTCCCTCTTGGCTAGAGCCACTTCAAGGATGCGGTTGTGCTCTCGAGAAGTCGTTGACTGGCCAAGGCCGTGAGTTTTCCCCTTCGCTTCCAGTTCAAGCTTCTTTGTTGGCTCTTCCAGGCAGCTTGATCTTCCTCGGAAGCCTCTCGCTTCTTGAGCTGTGTGGCCACACAAACCATTTCCCGCCCCGCGTTAAAGACACTGCACTGCACCTTCAGTTAAGAAAAACACCGACCTCTTTCCTGAAAGACCTGCCTTTCTCAGGGCTATCTCAGCACTACCCGACCTTCGTTCCTTCATGATCTTAAAACTTGGCTGTTTTACAGGCCGGCCTGGACTGAGGTTGGTTGGGGTTTTTAATTAGGTTTTATTGTATTTAGGGATTTATTTGGGTGGCTTTTATATTTTAATGCCTTGTATTTCGATTCTTTGTGGGAGCAGCTCCAAGCCCCCTCGAGATGTGGGCATACAAATCAAATAAATAAAATAAATAAATGAAATAATAAATTACCCAAGGACTGGGCCCAAAACAAGATTTGGATGGCTGGAGACTTCTTGATTTTGAAGAGGAGATGGATAAGCTAGATTAATGATTCCAAGGAGCCCATTTCTTTCTTTTCTTAAACTCTTGGAAATAAAACCTGAGTTTTTTTTTTTTTAATTTAATAGGGCAACCCCTTGTATATAAACAAACTCAACTCTTCTAGCACTGATGATGTTATCTATCTGGGTAATGAAATGTCAATGAAATGTCTGAAAAACCAAACCCCACAGTTTTCTTTCAACTAAGAGTTGTCTGCTTGCCCTAACAGCACACCGCCACCATTTTCTGGAATTGGCGTTAAAGGACTCGAGTTGAACATGGCTGATGGAAAAGGCCCAACGTGTTGACCTTCACTCCTTACAGTCCTTATCAAGAACCAAGAATGGCTTCAACAGGGTTTCAAGCAACCCTTTGGCCATATCCAACTCAACCAACCCGCATCTACAGATTGTGGAGTCAAACCAGTTTCACTATAGCTTGGTGATGTCTATGTAAGATGGCAGAGCACCCCAATAAGCCAGTGTCAAACTCAAGGCCCAATCCAGCCATAATGTAGTCAGATCCGGCCGGCCAGCTGTCCTGGGCCTACAATGCAAAAGGAAAGATCGGGCCAGCCTGGCTTGCCCGGTCTACCTAACGAAGAGAGGAAACATGCCAGCAGTTTGGAGTGATCAAACTGGCCCACCCAGTCGGCCACGCCCACCCAGTCAGCCATGCCCAGGCCACCTCCCCAAGGTCAACCACCGCCATGATGCTGCCCTCAGTGAAACTGACACCCTGCAATAAGCCATTTAGCCATTACCTCATCTTCTAGCTCAAGGACCTTCTCTCGATTCTTCCAGTTCTTGGCTGGTGACCGAGATGACTTCTCTGAAGCTCCTTCTCCAGAACCGCCTCTTACTGTGGGTGAGACTGCAATTCTGCCTCCAGAGTCGGATCCTTTCCTGAAGGCCAGAGGCACATGCTGGGGTTAGTGTCAAGGATGCCACGGTTTTAGAAGGTGAAAGAAAGGAGGTTGCTCACCAGGCTGGCTTGGTTATTTTCGCCTCGAGAACTGGGCCTTGAGTTCATTCAGTTCAGCTTCGGATGACTCCTTGGCAGCCAGGGCCTCCTGAAGCGCCTGAGGGCCAACGGGCGTTCTCGTAAGCTTTGTGCTTGGCTTTCATCTCCTTCTGGGCCGTGCTCAGATCGGAACCCAACCTCTTCATTTTCTGCTTCTGCTCGGTAATGGCCCTGCAAAGGGAACCCAACAGCAAAGGGCGGAAAGTAAAGGGACACGGCTTGTGTGGTGGAGACAAAGCAGCAAGCTCGCTCAAGACCCAAGAGCTGCCGTGGGATGGGGCGAGTTCCTGTCCTTAGCTCTAGCTCCCTCCAGGAACATGAAAGGAACCCCACAACTGGGCAATCCCCGGTGATGTCACCAGGTAATCTTTCAACCTGGAAGCACCTTGGTGCTAATTACAAATCACAGATTAAGAGAGTTGGAAGGGATCTTGTAGGTCATCAAGTACAACCCACCGTCCAAGCATGAGACCCTACACCATTTCTGACAGATCGCAATCCAGTCTCTTCTTGAAAGCCTTCAGTGATGAAGCTCCCACTTCTGAAGGCAACTTTTGTTCCATTGGTTGATTGTTTTCACTGTCAGAAAGTTTCTCCTTATTTCTAAGTTGAATTTCTCCTTGATCAATTTCCATCCATTATTCCTTGTCTGGCCTTCAGGGGCTTTGGAAAATAGCTTGACCCCCCTCCTCTCTGGAGCAGCCCTCAAATATTGGAGACTGCTGTCCTGTCTCCCTGGTCCTTCTCTTCCCTAGACTAGCCAGGCCCAGTTCCTGCAACCGTTCATCATTATGTTGTAGCCTCCAGTCCCCTCATCATCATAGTTGCTCTTCTCTGCACTCTTTCTAGAGTCTCAACATCTTTTTACAGTGTGTTGATCAAAACTGGATGCAGTACTCTAGGTGTGGTCTTACTAAGGCTTTATAGAGTGGTATTAGTACCTCCCTTGATCTTGATTGTATCCTCTGTTAATGCAACTTAGGATTGCATTGGCTTTTTGGCTGCCACCGACACTGTGGCTCCTATTTAGCTGGTTGTCCACTAAGACTCAGAGTGTAATGTGAGTAGTTAGCAATACAGATAGTCTTTGAGCGTACAACAGTTTGTTTAATGACAGTGGGAAGGTTGTAAAGCACAATGTCACAATAACACGACAACTTAATGAGGGTGTGTGCAATGTATGATTTTAGACAGAATCAACAGTATTATATAATGTGCCTCATTTGGTCCATCAAGTTGTAAAGGCAGAAAGGGAGAAGAGGCTACTTAAGAACAGATACAGGTAATGTGTTACTGATTCAGCTAAACCAAATAAGCTATACTCACATCTTTGTTTCTTGTTGCATTTCATCGACCTGCTGCTTTAAGTCTTCGTTGACTTTGACCAGAGCTGACATCTGTTCTTGGTCGAACCGCAAAGACTGGGAAATTTGGTAAAAAGGAAAGGAAATTTGGTAAAAAGAAAATTGAAAGGATACATTCTTTAATGCAGTGAACTCACCTATTTAGGAAGAAAGCTGGGTTAAAGAAACAAACAAACAAAAAAAACCAGGCAATCCTCGAGTTATGACCACAATTGAGCCCAAAATTCTGATGCTAGGGGAAACGCGTTTGTTTAAGCAAGTTTGCCCCATTTTATGACTTTTCTTAAGCGAATCGTTGCATTTGTTCAGTGAGAAACACTGTTAAGTGACATTGGATTTCCCATTGGCTTTGCTTGTTAGAAGGCCAAATGGGGATCACATGATAGTGTCAACTCATAAAGTATCTCTATGGTCTTTTTAGAGTTGCCAACAGAAAGAGAGGAGGGAGCAGTGTAGCCGCGTTCAAAACCGAAAGTGCATTCCATAAATAGTTTTCAAAGATAGTAACTAGGTGACTAAAGTTTCTGCTATGAAATTCTAACTGGAGAGCACGATTGATGGCTCTTGGCTATGGATGTGTCCCATTGGAGGATATGAATTACAATACACACCAGGGGTGGGGGAAACCAGGGTCAAGGGTGACAATGAATTATGTGCTCCCCTCCCTTTCTGTTGGCAACTCTGAAAAAGACCATAGAAATATTTATGAGTTGACACCCAGGATACCGCGACTGTCATAAATACAAGCCAGCTGCCAAGCACCTGAATTTTGATCATGTGTGACCATGGGGATGCTGCAATGGTCGAAGTCTAAATATGGTCCTCGGTCACTTTTTCAGTGCCATTGTAACGCTTGTAATGGTGACCAAATGAACTGCTGTAAGTCCAGGACTGCCTGTACTGTGAATTATGTTTAGGTTAGTTTACTTTATTGATTAGCTGTTGGGTCATATCAAAGTGCATTCCAGACATAAATTATTGCTAAAATCTATAAAAAATAATTTTAAACGATTTGCACCAAGACAAATTCTTGTGTCTCCAATCACACTTGGCCAATCAAGAATCTATCCTATCCTATCCTATTCTCATTTCATTCTCTATTCTATTCTATTCTATTCTATTTCTTATTTATTCTATTTATTATTTCTATTCTATTCTATTTCTATTCTGTTTCATTCCATGTTCTATTCTATTCTATTTTCTATTCTATTCTATTCTATTTCTTTCCTACTCTATTCCTTATTCTATTCTATTCCTTATTCTATTTTTCCTTATTCTATTTTATTCCATTCCATTCTATTCTATTTCTATTCTCTTTATTCTATTCCATTCCATTCATTATTCTATTCTATTCTATTCCATCCCATTCCCATTCATTATTCTATTCTATTCTATTGTATTCTATTCCATTCCATTCCATTCCCATTCATTATTCTATTCTATTCTATTCCATCCCATTCATTATTCTATTCTATTCTATTCTATTCTACTCTACTCTATTCTATTCCATCCCATCCCATCCCATTCCCATTCATTATTCTATTCCATCCCATTCCCATTCATTATTCTATTCTATTCTACTCTACTCTACTCTACCCTACTCTACTCTACTCTACTCTACTCTAAAATGCAATTGAATAAATACCATTTTAAAATGAAATTGGAATAAAATGCAGTTTAAAGTGAAATTGGAATAAAATGTAATAATTTAATATAGAGATAAATAAAACATGACAAAAGTATATTTTGTGTCACCCCACGATCTACCCCTAATTATGGAGAGGAATGATTTTAAAAAGTAAAAATCACAGAAATGTCTCGTTTAATCTATTTCTTAAACCTTAGCTTTCCTTCCCACCTGTAGCTCTGCCTCCATGTCGCTTCGTTTCTGGGCCAGCTGGAGTTGGCTCTCCAGTTCCTGCATCTCCTGCTGAATCTCGCCAGTTCCTTCGCTAGCTTGAGTTCTCCAGCTCTGGATTTTTTCTCACCCTGAAGCTGAAGGAATTGCTGCTTTAGCTCTTTGATTTCCGATCCAGCTTCTTCTTTGTGGACTTCAGTTCGCTGATTAGCTGGTCTTTGAAAGTGCCTCGGCGGTAGGCTTCCACCATCACCTGCACGCCAAGAAGCAAACATAAGGTTATG
>CM019165.1:9132281-9152680 GCA_009733165.1 Naja naja
GGCATTACAGTGGGCAGCCAAAAAAATCAATAGATCACTGACCAAACCACCCCAGCCTTCACACTCGAGGTACAAATGACCAGACTCAAATTATCACAGACAATAAGACTGGCGTAGACTTAACATGGCTTTCCTCCTATAGAGTTAAAATACACACTATAGAGTTAAAATATGCAATGGGCACATCTTTTTTTTAATGAAAAATAGTTTATTGCACAAAACCTTTCGAGAATGTTTAGCATATCTTAAAGATTTTTCTTAAATTCACATGCCCTGTTTTTTTTAAAGCACAATTATTAATCTTGAATCAAACACATCTAACTCTTCCTTTGGAACACCCACTCAAACATGTTATGAAAATGACATATTTCCCCCCTCATTAAATAGAATCAGACAACCATTTGGGAACAAGAAAAATGTGATAAAATGATATGCATAAGATGCTCTTTTGGGAAAAGAATACTCTGCGTGGCTACTATGACAGAAAAGATTCCTATGAGTAAGAATCTAAAATTTTCCCATCTCAGAGGGTGAGCATTCTGCATTTTCAAGCAAGGGTGAGAAAAACTTTGAAACTACTTTGAAACAGATCCTCAGTATAAATGGGACTGTTTGACCAGAATTTCTAAATTAAGGCAACTTTCTACTTTTATTACGTATCTGTCACGCAAAAAGTCAGTGACATAATTTGGTTTGTAAAGATGATAGCTAGCATCAGTGCACCCTTTTTACTTAGTGCAGCTCTTACCCAAGAAGTAAAAAATTACAATTCTGATATAGAGAAGGACCAGTTTTCCCAAAGCATCTTTCGAAGTCTGCTTCCCTCTGGAGAAGTATTTTTCTTTCAAGTAGAATTTTTTTTCCTGGTTTAATGAGACAAGCATTGCCAGATTGGAAGATGAAACCGACGATGCACAAGGAAAAAGTTCACAGAACACATAAGTCTCCAAATAACCTGGAAGACCATAAGATGAATTAATAGTCACCATATTGTTGCACTGCAGACAATTGCTGTGAACAATGACAGATTTAAGCCTTCAGAACCATCATCTGCTAATATACAGAAAAACACTGAAAACAGTCACATCTAGCTGTTACCTTCCAGGGATGAATAAACATACATTTTTTTAAAAAATGCAATAACCATAAAGGCTCTTATTTATTTTGAATATTCAAAAATGAAAACTAAAAGGGACCACCCTGAATGATTTATAGATCTTGGCTAGTCTGAAAGTGCAGGTGGAGAGCCCTCTACACAACGTTGGTTTCTTGAAGTATGAATTAAATGATAGCACTTTTAAAAAGAGAGAATGACATTAAATATTTTTTCGGGAGGAAATTTGCTGAGTCAAGGATTCCCAGACTTACACAATCCACTTCTTTCCTAGTCAAAATGACAAGCCACAGGAAATATAAATAAGACGGTCTGGAAAAGGGAAGCGGGAGAAATGGATTTTTCATTTAGTAAAAATACAACAATGGGGTTTTAACTCTGTTTTTGTCCCTTCACCTCCCCCAAATTGTTGAAGGAGTATTTTTTACATTGCATTCAGCTGTGACTGTTGATAGCACGCTCAGAAAAATCTTCATGGGTAAATCAAAAATTGTAAAAGGCAAACAACTAAGTGGAACAGCAAAATTTGGAAGTGATCATATACATATTATTCATTATGTAATATTGACTTTGGTGTTTAAATACTACAGTATTTCTTGCTTACATTAGCAGATATATAAGCTTCACAGATATGAGCGGCAAAAAAAAAGATTGCTATTTTACCAACTTTATAATAAAAGTTACCACCTGTCTAAATTGACCCATAAAGCCTTCAAGATGGTGCCTTGATAATTTTGGATTAGTCTTATCAAATAGTTAAGCATATCTGAGATTCCTTCCTCTCAAATGTAGAAAGCTTTACATTTAAAAACCACCTTTCCTTCACGTATTAGATGAAAATAAAAATTAAAAAATGCCTGACAGAAGTTTCAGAATCAGAATATTAAAAATATTGAAACTCAGGCTGGAAAAAAGAGCTGAACAATCAAAGTGCCTATCTAAACTCTGTTTTGAAAAAGCAGAATACCTAGTGAAAAAAAATGTCTTGGCTTTAACAGGAAAATCAGAGTGACATTTCTACAAATACTGGGAAAAATAATCCTTCCGCATTCAATCAATCCATACCACTCAAAGTTGGGAGCTTTTTTTTGGTCAGACCGTCGAAACAGAAATTTCCTTTATAGATTGTCTCCATCTGTGAGTCCTGCTTCAAAATTTCCTTCATCACGTTTAATAATCCGTGAAGTTATCTAAACTTTTAGACTTAGGTTTAGCTCTGGAAATCAGTTTTCCTTTATCGCTTTTCCTCTCTGTCCACTTTGTTCTCCAAGCATCATTTTCCTTCTCGTTTTCTTCATATGAGACTTCCCACCATGACAGAGAAGTGCTGCAATCCATCTTCACTTAGGATACAGCTCATTAAAGATCCAAAGTCCTCAATCAGGTTCATAAAATAGACTCAACTAAGTTTAGGTGACAAAGGACACTAGAACGATGTGGCATTGTAGGGGCCGTCTGGTATGCTCCCGTAAATGCAATGTGCATGAAGACAGGGTGAGACTCATAGTTGCTGATTGCACAATTGTATCTGCTAAGATCTTGGACAAGACTCCCTCACCTGATTCTAACCTCGAGCATCCATAACTTCCAGCCAAGATCACAATATCTCCTACATTTGTGTTCTCCATTCACGCTTCCTGTTATTTCCTAGCATATCCTACAGTGCAATTTGGCCAGGGTAAAAATCCTGTGTTTCAACCCAGAGCACAAAAAGGTGCTGTCAGTTGTCGAGAAACAATTTAAAGAGAATATATTATTTCAACAGATGAATTATAAATGAAGATGCATTTGCAAAAAAAACAGTACATGAATTCTGGCTCCTGGTTAAGTCTCAGGAGGAAGCCATGGGGTGGAGGATGGAATTAAAGCTAAGAAACTAGGATTTTATAGGCAGAATAGAACATTTATCTTTGAAAGATAAATAAGTGAATTAAATGTCGAAAAAGCTCTGGTTTTAGCTTTCTCAGTATCCACACCATGTTGTGCAGGACACCAAAACTTAACAAGTCACCTTAGTAAGACCCAAAAAAAAAAACGACCCAGGTGCTTTATAATCTACAGAAGAATCCATATATATATAAGAGGCTCCAGAACAAAGTAACCTCACCCACAACTCCATCCTGCAGATGTCTGCAAAGAGAAACAACGAAAAATGTGCAAACAGCATCTGTCAGAAGAGGAATCCAAACATTTTACTGGGAAATTATTTGCTTGGGAGCCAAATCAATTGGTGCCATTAGATACACGGCTTCACTGTGGTTTCGCAATGAGCAATTTGGTTGCTTGATGTGTTGGAATATGAATCAAAAAGATACCATAATTAAAAAAATACTGGATTTGGTGGAGTATCCATTAACAGTCACGAAATTCCCAAAAAAGTGGAAACTAAAAGGGACCCTGTTTTGTCTTCTTTCTGCAGCCATCCTAATCCAAATCCTTAGTTCTCAAAAGTTTAATACAGCAAACCTCACATCCTTTCCTCCTTTCCCCCCCACCATTTCTATTTCTGCTTGTCTGATCAAGCCACGGCCTTCAAAAAATTTTTCCCGTTTGCTAAAATGAACTGTAGACCAAGGACTCTAAAAGGTTTAAGAACAAAATATAAATAGGGTTTTGATAAATACTTCTCTCTTTCTCTCTTTTTTTAAACATACTTAAAGCAGTTCTGATGGAAATCCGTGGGCCTTGGGATCACTGGGTGACCTCTTCCTGGGCGTCCGTTGGCTTATGATCCTGGAGGTCTCTGTGAGGAAGACTCTCATTGGCTAACAGAGTTACAGAAAGATTAGTAGTGAGGTCTGTCAACTGGCCTTCGATCTGCGTCCAGGAAGACATCGATTCGTGGACCGTCACGGTGTGCTCTTCCATTTGACGCTGCAGGCTGTCCATCTCTTGCCTTTGAGAAGGTCAGAAACACGGAAGAGAAACAGAACAACGGTTTAGAGCCGTGGTGGTGCAGGGGTTAGAATGCTGCATTGCAGGCTGACTCACTGGCCAACACCAGGAGTTCGATCCTGACCAGCTCAAAGTTGACTCGGCCTTCCGTCCTTGCGAGGTCGGTAAAATGAGGACCCAGATTGTTGGGAGGCAATACACCGACTCTGTAAACGGCTTAGGCTTGGCGACTTTAAGACTTGTGGACTTCAGTTCCCAGAATTCCTCACCAGGGAGTTGAAGTCCACAAGTCTTAAAGTTGCCAAGTTTGGAGAACTCTGATCTAAGGGCTATTGCTATCTATGTTGCACTCTCTCTCTCTCTCTCTCTGTCTTTCAGTTTCTCTCTCGCTCTCTGCCTGCCTGTCAACTCTATTTGTCTGTCTGTCTATCATCTATCCATCCACCTACCTACCTACCTTCTTTCAGAATTCAGTATTGCAGACTAATTCTGCCCACAGCCTGGAATTTGATCCTGACTGTCTCAATGTTGACTCAGCCTTCCATTCTTCCAAGGTCGGTAAAATGAGGATTCTTGGGGGCAATATGTTGATTCTGGAAACTGCTTAGAGAGAGCTGTAAAGCCCTGTGAAAAGGTGTATAAGTCTAACTGCTGTTGCTATTAAGAAGAATCCTGCTGAACCATCTGCATTCATTTCCCAGGCGCTCAAAATCGGAAAAACAGTCCCTCACCCCAATCCTTTGTTTTAGGAATATGAGGATATTCGTTGGCCGAATAACCCTCAAAATAGCACTTGTGATTCCCAAATTATTTGCAGCATAATTTGAGATTATTTCTTTCTGGGTGCTTTTCGTTTTTGATTTTTTTTGATGATTAGACAGGAGTTGAAAAAGACAGAAAACGTGACTCACCGGAGTTGCTGGAGGCAGCTGTTGAGGTTCCTCAGTGGCTCTTTACTCACAGCCGATGGGGGTTTCAGCAGCTCTTCTAGCAAAGCAGCAGGGACAGGACAATCGGGAATCTTCACCGGGGTCACTGGATTCGAACCAGTCTCCCCCTTGAGTTTCTTCTTTTCAAAAGAAAACAAAAGACCATCAACAACAAACTTACTTTCAGGTTGACTCAAGGCTGACTCAGCCTTCCATCCTTCCGAGGTGGGTAAAATGAGGACCCAGATAGTTGGGGGCAAGAGGCTGACTGCAAACCACTTAGAGAGGGCTGTAAAGCACCGTGAAGCGGGATATAAGTCTAAGGGCCATTGCTATTACAGTTAACAGGGGAGAACTTAGAAGTCTTAAGTCTTGGCCACAACTGATCAGGTCCTCCCTAGATCCAGAGACCCCAATACAGGTAGTCCTCAACTTACAAGTGTTTTTTTTTTTAGTGAGCGCTTGAAGTTGCAACGTCACTGAAAAAAGTGACTTACAACTGTTTTTCCAAGAACTACAGCCTCCCCATGGTCATGTCTACCAACATTTGGACACTTGGCAACTGGCATGGAATTGTGACGGTTGCAGTGTCCAGGGACCATGTGAATCCCCTTCTGAGAAGCAAAGTCAATGGGAAGCCAGTTTCACTTAACAACAGTCTTAATAACTTAATGGCTGCAGTGATTCACTCAACAACGGTGTCAAGAAAGACCATAAAATGGGGGGAAACTCAGTTAACTAATATCTCACTGTGTGGTTGTACATTGAGGACTACCTCAAGCAGTCCTGGACTGCAGCAACCAGGAGGCCCCTTGTAAATCCAATCTCACAGAGTGGCTACAACAGAAAAGCAACCTCCAGATCAGAACATCATCTGGATTGCAGGCTTGGGATCCAAGCTAATGGAAAAGCTGTGGGAATGAAAGCGGAGGGATAATCTGCATTATCTCCAGATACCTTTTTCATTTTCCCCTGTTTCAAGTCCAGCTTCAGCTGCTGGTTCTGTTGAAGCAGAGTCTTGATGCTGTTCTTCAGTTCAGACATTTTCGCTTGGAGCATGAACTTATCTTTCTGAGTTATGGACAAATCATCCCGAACCACCTCCAATTCCGTCTTGAGGTTCTAGAAGGAAGAACGGATAGCCAAGAAACAGTGTGATGACCCAAGGGGCCATGGCACAAAGGCAGCACAGTCAGATAATCAATAAGAGTCCCTTTATTATTTCCAACTTTGTCCCCAACTTCCAGGTTGCCTTCTGGCTGGAGGAAAACTCTCCCAGGAACAGCCTTTAACTGCAGAAAATTAAGTCCAAAACATGGTCAACACAAACTGTAACTTAAAGTCAAACAAGCCAAACTGAAGTAATTAGTTTGGCAGGGCAGGAGCAAGAATTTCAGACTTGAAGGCACAGCAAAACTCACATGGTTCGGAAGACCCGCCAGAAACACAGATAAGCAACGACAACACAAGATAAAGTCATGTTTGCTTCCAGCACCCTGCCGCACACAGCCTGCCTTTCTTATAAACTGTGTTCCCAGCTGTGGCTAAGGAAGGGAATCAGGGCCCTTTCCTCCCCATAAGCCACACAACCCACGTTGCTCTCTTATCCGTTCCTCCCTCATGCCCTAGGATGAAGAGGGGTGGGCCTGGATCTTCCTCTGAATTCCTTCTCCCTTGTTCTACCTCTCTCCTGCTCTGCCCAGCTGGACTTTGCCCTTCCCCATTTTCCTCCACAGCCAACAGAGCCTCACTCCCACTCCCTGTCAGCTGTTTGGCTTCCTCCTTGGATTCAGAGTCTGATAGGGGCATGACAAACCTAAGCAATGATCGTGCAAAAAATAAGTCTAATTCAAGCACAATTTTATCATATCTACTCAGGAGACCTCTGACCGAGCTCACATACTTTGTTAAGGTATTGATTTAATAGCTGACCAGCCACTATAAGGCTACTGTAAATGCTGATGCAATGAGGATGAGTCAGCAGAGTTATTGCCGTTTTAAGACTGAGGATGGGTCCACAGGATTACTGCCACTTTAAGAAGTTGTCTATATGTAAGGCCATGAGAGGGTGTATCTCTCTCTCCTTGTATTCTGTCTCCATTGTAGTTCTCAGTGCAGAGTAAAGAAGATTGATTACTTGCCAGGTATTTGCCTACCATGAATATGTATGTGTACAGCTGTCTTGTATATAAACCACTGTTAAAAAGACAAAGCCTCTGGGTGCTGTGTTTGGCTCTTGGGTTGTCTCACAATAGTAGTGACGCTGCAAACGCTCGGACATTAGGGCAACATTTATTTCCACCAGGATGTGTTGACAACATCACAATGGGGTTCACACAGCACCCCAGCATGGTGGTTTTTGAAGTACGATAACTGGCTTCATACATACTGAACCCAAGGCCAAATGAACCACATATTAGCTCAGTGTGATGTGTCAACCTTGCTGCAAAGTTTTCACTGCCAAGAGAGTGCTTCTAGAACAGCAGGCTTAGTTAAGTCTGAAACAGATTCTGAATTCAGGCCTGGAACATCTCTGATCTTTATTTTTATTCCTATTTTGCCTCTAATTCTCTCAGAAGGACCAGGCTAGGATGGGAAACATCTGTAGAATCCAGTGAAAATACCTGCAGAACTAATTGCACGCCTTCCAACTCCTTCTGACTGCGTTGCTCGGTCAAATCCAACTGTTGCTTCAAAGCTTGGAGTTCCCTCTCTTTCTGTTCAACTTCCCATTTGAGGTCTTCCAGCTGCAAGGACAAACAGACAAGTCAAAACGTCGGATGGACTCTTCCCATAGGAGAGGTCAATAGCACAAGAGTGTGAGCTTCCATTCAGTGCAAAGCATAGTAGGGGGCTTTCCTCTGCAGTCAATCATCTATGAAGGAATTCAGAGGAATACAGTTCAAGAATTCGAATTATCCATCTACGAATCCTGGCTCAAAACCAATGAAGACCCTCTCTCCAAGAAGAAATTTCAAGATGAGGTGGAAGGCAGTCTGGATTCCCACCGGGGGGAAGGGGGGCTGCATTCCAGAGGACCAAAAGACAACAAAATTTAGGAGAAAGAGAATCAAAACTTCTTTGAAGTTCTCAGCGTGTCTTTAATGATGTAAGTAGTTTGCTTGAGTTTGGCAAGATTCTGTCTACAGGCAAGGGAACAATAAAGGACACTACTCAGAATTAACTCGTGTCTTTCTCTGTTTTGGAGCCCGACACAACCTTTGGGAGGGCCAACTGAGCCAGAAGGCATTTTGTGGCAGCCAGATCTACAATTTTATTATATATTGTATGGGGCAGGGCAAATAGATCCCTATATTCAGATTTCAAGTATTGATGGGCTATATAATAGGACAATGAAAACAAAACGCTTTAAGGGCGGCTCCTGCCGATATCGGCGCCACCGCCTGTGCGGGCACATAAAGGACTCCTCGGGTCCCGTCGGCAAGTCAGTGTCGGCTGGCGGTCCCCCGGCAATGAGCCTATTCTGTAGCGGTCCCCGACTTATGGAACGAACTGCCTCTGGACCTCCGTCCTGGCCCCTGACCTCCGCACCTTCGCTGATTTAAAGACCTGGTTGTTCGATCAAAGAGCCTTGGTGGCTCAGGCTGTAAATGCCTGCTCTTAAGATCCAGCTGTCTACAATTACTGTAGGCTCGAATCCCACCAGGCTCAAGGTTGACTCAGCCTTCCATCCTCTCGGGTAGGTAAATTGAGGACCCAAGATTGTTGGGGGCAATTAGCTGACCTTGTAAAAATGCCGCTTAGTAATAAGCAGGCATATACAATGGAATGAAGGCTATTGCTGAGCACACTGGGTTGTATCCCAAAAATTGTAAGCTGCCCTGAGTCTTCGGAGAAGGGCGGCATATAAATGTAATTTAAAAAAAAAAATCGGGCTGTGACTACCTCACCAGGGGCATGGGATAATTTTAAGTATTTTAATTTGGTTTTATTGGGCTTTATAATTGTTTAATCCTTTTTAAAATATTTATTGTATTGTATGTTTTAACTGTGAGCCGCCCCGAGTCTTCGGAGATGGGGCAGCATATAAGTCCAATAAAATAAACAATGCTTTTGTCCTTTCCCCACCTTAGTTAAAAATCAAAGATATAAACTTTACCCTTAAAGGGAAATATTAAATAATTATGGGTTGCCCTTCTGTGTTTTTTTCCCCCAGTTCTGAAATGCCTTTTCAGAATACATTGAACATTAATAAAGGAGAATATCTGTAGCTCAGGGTTGACATGTCCTTGGTGCTCTCTGAACTTGTTTGTATGTTTGCAGGCTTTCATGACCCAAACCATCAGTGCATTGATGATGTTACCAAGTTTGGGTAATGAACCATCTGCAAGAAAACAAGCCAGCTCAGAGAGCACCAAGGGCCCCACCTAAAACATTTCCAGTGCAGCTGCAACCTAGATTCTTCACCCAGTTCAGATTTTTTTCCACCCAATTTCCTTTTCATTGCAGTTGTCTTCTTCTACTGTGTTCTCTTGGTGTTTTTCTACTGTACGTGTAAAGCCCAAATGCTCATCAAGGAGGAAAGGAAAAGCCAAGGCAGAGATTTCACCTCTTGATTTTCTACAGGCTGCTTGTCAAGTTGATCATCCAGCTGCTTCTGCAGAAGCTGAAGCTGGGACCGGCGTCCTACCAGCTCCGCTGGATCTGAGAGACTTCCTCGGAGTGCTTTCCGTCTTCTGCCCTAGAACAGACGAGAGTCTCAAATCACCTCGGGAACATCCATGTTCTCAGGAACGACAGCGTTCATCAATATGGGCTACAGATACTCCTGGACTTAGGACCACAACTGAGCTCAAAATTTATGTTGCTAAGTGAGACACAGGAATCTTTTCAATTCACAGTTAGCGCCTGCTAGAAGTTAGATAAGGGCTAATGGCACTCAAACAAGGGGTTGGAGTCCCAGTGGTGGTATTCAAGTTTTTTTTTACTACCGGGTTCTGTGGGCGTGGCTTGGTGGGCATGGCAGGGGAAGGATACTGCAAAATCCCCATTCCCTCCCCAATCCACTAACCTGCGTTCCAGCTCCGTTCTCCTGTGCAGGGCAACCAAAAAGACCCAGCCAATCAGCTGGGACTCAATGGGAGGCAGAGAAGAGATGGGGTTGGCGGGGCCAGTCAGCGGTGGCATTAGCCGATTCTCCAAACCAGTGGTCGCCAACCAGTTGGCCGGGGACCGCTAGTAGGCCACGAGAAAATTTTGGTGGTCCGCAGAGAAATGTCCCCCCCAAAGCAATTAATCCAGGTTGCGCAGGAACACAAGGCTCCACCACCCATATGGCCCGCCCACCCGCTGGCCCCCACCCTTTGGCCGAGCGCAAATCTTGAGTAGAGCCACACAAGCTGGAACTGGAAGGTAAGACCAATGGCGGGGGTGGGAAATCCGCCCGGGGCTTGCTGACATTGGTGGGAAAGTCGGTCCCATATTCCAGAGCTGCAGTAGTCACAAGACTGGCCCTTTGGTCATCCTGGAGCAGCTCCTCCAGTCCATGGCAGGTCGGTGCACTGGGGTGGAGGAGCAGCAACTCCGGGATGACCAAAGGGCCAGTCTTGTGGCTACTGCAGCTCTGGAATATGGGACAGACTTTCCCACCAACGTCAGCAAGCCACCGTCAGTCAAAATTCATATTAGTGGTCCGCGGGATTTAAAATTATGAGTTTGGTGGTCCCTGAGGTCCAAAGGTTGGCGACCCCTGCTCCAAACTACTCAAAAATTTCCGCTACCGGTTCTTTAGAACCAGTCAGAACCGGCTGAATACTACTTCTGGTTTGGACTCAGTTCGCTTGTGACTACGTAGGGATTCCAGGCTGATAGCTCTTTTAACTCCACCCCACCCCAGGTTCCTCCAGCCCTTCTGTAGGTTCTTTCTCTAGCTCACTGTACAGAAGGTTCCCTTCCCCTTGTTCATTTGCAGAGTTTTCACACACGACTAAGGCAGCCAACTGCACACAGCCTTAGAAACGTCAGTGTTTCAACACTCACTGCAACTTGTTGACTTCAACCTGGAGAGCCTGGATCAGGACCTCTTTGGCTTGCAGCTCCCGCTTGACCTCGCCGAGTTCCAGGGCAGCAGCTTTATAATGCCGACGGTTGTGCACCGACTCCGCTTTTGTCGTTGTAACCTGCCACGGCACGTTGCATCGTTACCCCACTGGCAAAAATGTAGCCCTTTCCCAACCTCGGTGGCCTACCAATGGGTCGGGTTTCAGCTCCCCACTCTAGAAGGTTACAGCCGGGTTGGCTAGGGATTCTGGGAGTTGAAGTCCAACCCATCTGTAGGGAGGTGTATGTGGGGGGGGAGGGACCTTAGGAGGCAGGAAGAAGAGATGCTGCTTAGGAAATGGTCAGATAAGAGGCAGCGTAGCCCACAGCTGCATAATGGGCGGGGGCAAGAGATAAGAGACGGGATCCACCCTAGTTTCTCAGGCTGTAAAGGAGACGGTGGGAGAATTGTACTTTCAAACTTGCAAGATTCTGTGTCGAGGTCGCTTTACAATAAAGTAGAATTAGTTTATCAGGTTGTGTTCCCTGTCTGGTATACCTGATCAGGCTAAATCTGTGTTCTGAACCAGCCTGGGTTTAGCCAAGGAATCTGAATTGCTTGCTCTATACTTCCAAACCCTTCCTATTTATTTCCCAGCCAGGGAGGGGCTGGCTAGCATCTACGTCTGCCTTTCCCTGAAAGCCGGCTTATTGCTTTCCGTTGCTCTCCTCTCCACTCTATGCATACATGCATCTGGGATGGACCCTATCTGTTTCTCCCCCTCGCTCAGCTCAGGCCCCGAAGACAGCTGCCTCTCCACCTGCAGGAGGACGGAAGGCCCCAACTCTGCCTTTATCTCTGATGCTGTTTCCTTAACAGAGCCTTCCAAGGGCTCTGAAGCTGGCCCAGGCTTCCTCTCAACCTCTTCAACATCTTGACTCTCAGCCGATGGGCCACAACAACCTGCACAACACCACATTTCCAGATCTTACATCTTGGCAATGTTCACCGTAACGCTGGGCAAAGTCAACTCATTTATACCGTATGCCATCCTGACCTACCTACCAAGAAGTCCTTAACCGAGCTCTGAACGCTTTCAGCCAGGACCGCACCTGCTCCTTAAGAGTGAGGACATTGGCTTTTCTTTCTCCAAAGCCATTTGCAAAGTCTGAATCAGCTGCTTCATCTTTTGATCTTCTTCTTCTTTGCTTCTCAGAACCGCCTGGACCTGGAAGATGGGAAGATCAAAAGCAGAGAAGGCGCCGTTTATTTCTGCACTCATTTATTATTTAATTCTTCTGCATGACGGACGGCTTGGTGGATGAGCGTCAGGGGAGCTATGGTCTAAAGCAGGGGTCGCCAACCTTTTGGACCTCAGGGACCACCAAACTGATAATTCTAAATCCCACGGACCACTAATATGAATTTTGACTGACGGTGGCTTGCTGACATTGGTGGGACAGTCTGTCCCATATTCCAGAGCTGCAGTAGCCACAAGACTGGCCCTTTGGTCATCCCGGAGCAGCTGCTCCTCCACCCGGGTGCACCGGCCTGCCATGGACTGGAGGAGCTGCTCCGGGATGACCAAAGGGCCAGTCCTGTGGCTACTACTGCAGCTCTGGAATATGGGACCGACTTTCCCACCAACGTCAGCAAGCCACCCCTGGGTGGATTTCCCTCCCCGCCGTTTGTCTTACCTTCCAGTTGTAGCTCACATGGCTCTACTCAAGGTAAGGTTTTGTGCTCGGCCGAAGGGTGGGGGCCAGCGGGGTGGGCAGGCCATGTGGGTGGTACAGCCTTGTGTTCCCGCGCAGCCTGGATTAATTGGCTTGTGGGGGACATTTCTCTGTGGATCACCAAAATTTTCTTGCGGGCCACCAGTGGTCCCTGGCCCACCAGTTGGCAACCACTGGTCTAAAGGAGTGTGTCTCAAATCTTGGAAGGGTTAAGATGTAGTGACTCCAATTGGTGGTTGGCTGGGGAATTCCGAGTTGACTCATTGTATCCTTGTCAAGGTTGAGAAACCCTGGTCTAAAACCTCTGGGAACCATCCACTCGGAAAGCTGCAGGAGGAGGCCAGATGGAGCCATGATTAGATTAAGAACGCAGCATCTCGTGACACAAGATAGCCCTCGACTTACAACAGTTTGTTTAGTGACTGCTCAGAGTTGCAACGGCACTTGAAAAATGTAAAATTATGACCGTTGCAGTAGAAGGAGAAAGAGAAGGAGAAAGAGAAGAAGGAAGAGAAAGAGGAGGAGAAGCAGAAATCTACCTGGAGATTCAACTGCACCAGGTCCGCCTCCCTCTTGGCTAGAGCCACTTCAAGGATGTGGTTGTGCTCTCGCAGAGCTGCGTTGGACTGGCCAAGGCCGGTGAGTTTTCCCCGCTCGCGTTCCAGTTCAAGCGAAAGCTTCTTGTTGGCCTCTTCCAGGCGCTTGATCTTCCTCCGGAAGCCTCTCGCTTCTTGGAGCTGTGTGGCCACACAAACCATTTCCCGCCCCCCCGCCCCCCACGTTAAAGACACTGCACTGCACCTTCAGTTAAAAGAAAAACACCGACCTCTTTCCCTGAAAGACCTGCCTTTCTCAGGGCTATCTCAGCATTACCCGACCTTCGTTCCTTCCGCCGCGATCTTAAAACTTGGCTGTTTTTACAGGCCGGCCTGGACTGAGGTTGGTTGGGGTTTTTTTTTTAATTAGGTTTTATTGTATTGTAGGGATTTATTTGGGTGGCTTTTATATTTTGTATGTATGTTTTGTATTTCGATTCTTCGTGGGAGCCGCTCCGAGCCCCCCCCTCCCCCGGAGATGTGGCGGCATACAAATCCAAATAAATAAAATAAATAAATAAAATAATAAATTACTCAAGGACTGGGCCCAAAACAAGATTTGGATGGCTGGAGACTGCGCTTGATTTTGAAGAGGAGATGGATAAGCTAGATTAATGATTCCAAGGAGCCCATTTCTTTCTTTTCTTAAACTCTTGGAAATAAAACCTGAGTTGTTGTTTTTTTTTAATTTAATAGGGCAACCCCTTGTATATAAACAAACTCAACTCTCTTCTAGCACTGATGATGTTATCTATCTGGGTAATGAAATGTCTGCGAAAAAACCCCCAACTCAGCTCAGAGAAAACCAAGGACCCCACAGTTTTCTACCTAACTCAGCTAAGAGTTGTCTGCTTGCCCCTAACAGCACACCCGCCACCATTTTCTGGAATTGGCGTTAAAGGACTCGAGTTGAACATGGCTGATGGAAAAGGCCCAACGTGTTGACCTTCACTCCTTACAGTCCTTATCAAGAACCAAGAATGGCTTCAACAGGGTTTCAAGCAACCCTTTGGCCATATCCAACTCAACCAACCCGCACTACAGATTGTGGAGTCAAACCAGTTTCACTATAGCTTGGTGATGTCTATGTAAGATGGCAGAGCAACCCAATAAGCCAGGGGTGTCAAACTCAAGGCCCAATCCAGCCCGCAATGTAGTCAGATCCGGCCCGCGGAGCTGTCCTGGGCCTACCCAATGCAAAAAGGAAAGATCGGGCCAGCCTGGCTTCGGCCCGGTCTACCCAATGCGAAGAGGAAACATGCCAGCAGTTTGGAGTGGCGTCAAACTGGCCACGCCCACCCAGTCGGCCACGCCCACCCAGTCAGCCATGCCCAGGCGCCACCTCCCCCAAGGTCAACCACCGCCATGATGCTGCCCTCAGTGAAACTGACCCCTGCAATAAGCCATTTAGCCATTACCTCATCTTCTAGCTCAAGGACCTTCTCTCGGTATTCTTCCAGTTCTTGGCTGGTGACCGAGATGACTTCTTGAAGCTCCTTCTCCAGAACCGTCTTACTGTGGGTGAGAGACTGCAATTCTGCCTCCAGAGCCCGGATCCTTTCCTGAAGGCCAGAGGCACATGCTGGGGTTAGTGTCAAGGATGCCACGGTTTTAGAAGGTGAAAGAAAGGAGGTTGCTCACCAGGCTGGCTTGGTTATTTTCGCTCTCGGAGAACTGGGCCTTGAGTTCATTCAGTTCAGCTTCGGATGACTCCTTGGCAGCCAGGGCCTCCTGAAGGCGCCGGCTGAGGACGCCAACGGCGTTCTCGTAAGCTTTGTGCTTGGCTTTCATCTCCTTCTGGGCCGTGCTCAGATCAGAACCCAACCTCTTCATTTTCTGCTTCTGCTCGGTAATGGCCCTGCAAAGGGAACCCAACAGCAAAGGGCGGTCAGTAAAGGGACACAACGGCTTGTGTGGTTAGGACAAAGCAGCAAGCTCGCGTTCAAGACCCAAGAGCTGCTGTGGGATGGGGCGAGTTCCCGTCCTTAGCTCTAGCTCCTTCCAGGAACATGAAAGGAACCCCACAACTGGGCAATCCCTGGTGATGTCACCAGGTAATCCTTTCAACCTGGAAACACTTTGGTGCTAATTACAAATCACAGATTAAGAGAGTTGGAAGGGATCTTGTAGGTCATCTAGTACAACCCACCGTCCAAGCATGAGACCCTACACCATTTCTGACAGATCGCAATCCAGTCTCTTCTTGAAAGCCTTCAGTGATGAAGCTCCCACAACTTCTGAAGGCAACTTTTGTTCCATTGGTTGATTGTTTTCACTGTCAGAAAGTTTCTCCTTATTTCTAAGTTGAATCTCTCCTTGATCAGTTTCCATCCATTATTCCTTGTCTGGCCTTCAGGGGCTTTGGAAAATAGCTTGACCCCCCTCCTCTCTGGGCAGCCCTCAAATATTGGAAGACTGCTGTCCTGTCTCCCTTGGTCCTTCTCTTCCCTAGACTAGCCAGGCCCAGTTCCTGCAACCGTTCATCATATGTGAGCCTCCAGTCCCCTCATCATCCTGGTTGCTCTTCTCTGCACTCTTTCTAGAGTCTCAACATCTTTTTTACAGTGTGTTGACCAAAACTGGATGCAGTACTCTAGGTGTGGTCTTACTAAGGCTTTCTAGAGTGGTATTAGTACCTCCCTTGATCTTGATTGTATCCCTCTGTTAATGCAACTTAGGATTGCATTGGCTTTTTTGGCTGCCACCGCACACTGCTGGCTCCTATTTAGCTGGTTGTCCACTAAGACTCAGAGTGTAATGTGAGTAGTTAGCAATACAGATAGTCTTTGACGTACAACAGTTTGTTTAATGACAGTGGGAAGGTTGTAAAGCACAATGTCACAATAACACGACAACTTAATGAGGGTGTGTGCAATGTATGATTTTTAGGACAGAATCAACAGTATTATATAATGTGCCTCATTTGGTCCATCAAGTTGTAAAGGCAGAAAGGGAGAAGAGGCTACTTAAGAACAGATACAGGTAATGTGTTACGATTCAGCTAAACCAACGCAAGCTATACTCACATCTTTGTTTCTTGTTGCATTTCATCGACCTGCTGCTTTAAGTCTTTGTTGACTTTAACCAGAGCTGACATCTGTTCTTGGTCGAACCGCAAAGACTGGGAAATTTGGTAAAAAGGAAAAGGAAATTTGGTAAAAAGAAAAATTGAAAGGATACATTCTTTAATGCAGTGAACTCACCTATTTAGGAAGAAAGCTGGGTTAAAGAAACAAACAAACAAACAAAAAACAGGCAATCCTCGAGTTATGACCACAATTGAGCCCAAAATTTACGATGCTAGGGGAAACGTTTTGTTTAAGCAAGTTTGCCCCATTTTATGACTTTTCTTAAGCGAATCGTTGCATTTGTTCAGTGAGAAACACTGTTAAGTGACATTGGATTTCCCATTGGCTTTGCTTGTTAGAAGGTCGCAAATGGGGATCACATGACCCAGTGTCAACTCATAAAGTACCTCTATGGTCTTTTTAGAGTTGCCAACAGAAAGAGAGGAGGGAGCAGTGTAGCCGTCAAAACCGAGTGCATTCCATAAATAGTTTTCAAAGATAGTAACTAGGTGACTGAAGTTTCTGCTGCGCAAAATTCTAACTGGAGAGCACGATTGATGGCTCTTGGCTATGGATGTGTCCCATTGGAGGATATGAATTACAATACACCCAGGGGGTGGGGGGGGAAACCAGGGTCAAGGGTGACAATGAATTATGTGCTCCCCCTCCCTTTCTGTTGGCAACTCTGAAAAAGGCCATAGAAATATTTTATGAGTTGACACCCAGGATACTGCGACTGTCATAAATACAAGCCAGCTGCCAAGCATCTGAATTTTGATCATGTGACCATGGGGATGCTGCAATGGTCGTAAGTGCGAAATATGGTCCTCGGTCACTTTTTTCAGTGCCATTGTAACGTTGTAATGGTGACCAAATGAACTGTTGTAAGTCCAGGACTGCCTGTACTGTGAATTATGTTTAGGTTAGTTTACTTTATTGATTAGCTGTTGGGTCATATCAAAGTGCAGCGTTCCAGACATAAATTATTGCTAAAATCTAACAAAATAATTTAAAACGCATTTGCACCAAGACAAATTCCTTGTGTCTCCAATCACACTTGGCCAATCAAGAATCCTATCCTATCCTAACCTATTCTCATTTCATTCTCTATTCTATTCTATTCTATTCCTTATTTCTATTCTATTTTATTATTTCTATTCTATTCTATTTTCTATTCTATTTCATTCCATGTTCTATTCTATTTTCTATTCTATTCTATTCTTTCCTTTATTCCCTCTATTCTACTACCTTATCTTTATTCCTCTACCATTCTATTCTTTCTATTCTATTTCTTCTATTCTATTCCTTTATTCTATTCTATTCTATTCTATTCCCATTCTATTCCTTTTCTATTCTATTCTATTCTATTCTTTATTCTCCATTCTCATTATTCCATTCCATTCTATTCTATTCTTTCTATTCCATTCTCCATTCTATTCTATTCTATTCTATTCCATTCTCCATTCTATTCTATTCATTCCATTTCCATTCATTCCATTCCATTCCATTCCATTCCATTCCATTTCCATTCCATATTCTATTCTATCTACTCTACTCTACTCTACTCACTCTACTCTACTCTACTCTACTCTACTCTAAAATGCAATTGGAATAAAATACCATTTAAAATGAAATTGGAATAAAATGCAGTTTAAAGTGAAATTGGAATAAAATGCAATAATTTAATATAGAGATAAATAAAACATGACAAAAGTATATTTTGGTGTCACCCCACGATCTACCCTAATTATGGAAAGAGGAATGATTTTAAAAGGAAGTAAAAATCACAGAAATGTCTCTTTAATCTATTTCTTAAACCTTAGCTTTCCTTCCCACCTGTAGCTCTGCCTCCATGTCGTTTCGTTCTTTCTGGGCCAGCTGGAGTTGGCTCTCCAGTTCCTGCATCTCCTGCTGAATCTCGTCAGTTCCTTCTAGCTTGGAGTTCTCCAGCTCTATGATTTTTCTCACCCTGAAGCTGAAGGAATTGCTGCTTTAGCTCTTTGATTTCCGCATCCAGCTTCTTCTTTGTGGACTTCAGTTCGCTGATTAGCTGGTCTTTGGAAAGTGCGTCTCGGCGGTAGGCTTCCACCATCACCTGCACGTCAAGAAGCAAACATAAGGTTATGGTTTAATAGGAAATACTAGCTTGATACCTGTGCTTCATTACGAAACTATGTGGTCGGGCTTAGTTTTTGGGGAGGAAAATAAGGAGGGAAAATTCTGCCTCTGCTACCAGCATCCACTGGTATTCATCTGGCTAGAATCCAGTCAGTGCGTGAGAGTGGAGGGCTGTTTGGAAACTGAAAGAGTATTTGCGTGTGAGCAAGGAGGAGACAGCAAGGAGCCTGGGCGTGGCTTAGCTCAACGCTCTGTACTAAAGCTGGTTGCTGCTGTGAAACTGAACCTCCTCTCCCCTGCTTGTGTTTTGCATTTGGAAGAGATTTCTTTTCAGGTGGGGAGGCGGAGTAGAACTCCTTAGCATCAGAGCGTGTTAATAATAATAATATAGGAAATACTAATAGCCTGATGGTCGTTTCGAAAAATCCTTTCTTAGCGAGCATCTAGAAGCCAAGAGGAACAAACATGCCAAATTTCAAGTTTGTAGGCTTTACGGTTCTGGAGATTTTGTGTGATATTTCGTTTTTATATAGATTATGGGATATCAAGCTCTCTGTTTTACAGCAAGCTGGCAGTTGGGATCCCAGGGGGGAAAATATACAACGGCTTTAAGATGGTGTAAATATGTGCAAAATTTGCAAGTCCAAAACACTTTTGGAGATCCAATAAGAAGCCCTGCGAATCTTGAATATGAAACTTGAATATTTTTCCTGATTCCTCCAAAGTGAGAAAATTTGGGAAAAAAAAACACGCATACGCACCTTCTGTTGAAGATACTGTTCCTTCACTTTCTGGGTTTGCTTCTTCAGATTTGCACTTTCCTGTTGTAAGTTTTCCACCTACCAGGACACAATAAAAAGTGGCGTTGGATAAGAACTAAAGAAGAAAAATTCAGGGTCTCCTGCAGAGTCATGAAGCAAGACTCAACCTATGAGACCAACATTTTAATCTCCATCATTCTAGCCAATACAGGTAGTCTTCGACTTATAATAGTTCATTTAGTGATTGTTTCTTTCTGACCTAGGCTTCATAAAATCACGAAACAGACTCCTTGTCCCGACAAAATCCCTTTTTATATGTGAATTCCTATCATTCACATCCAGCAAAGTCCCAGCAAAGAGTTTTTCAAGGGTGAATGCAAGCACAGACTTTATCAGGCTTGGAGAGCCCGATAGCAAAGTCAACGCTGTACAAGGAAATACTTGGGGAGTCTCTGAGAGTCACGAACAAATCTTCACACTAATTAAACAAACTAACTGTCTCCTGCAAACTCCCCTTTTGCTCCTCTTTATTCCCTATGGAAGGGGCCATTCACCGTCCACCTGAGCCTTTACTCGAGTCAACCCTTGTTCCTTAATGTTCCTTCTTCTGGCAGTTCTGTGCATGCGCACATCAGGAACAGGCTCCAGCTGTTCTTCTGCCCCACTAATCTCCAACTCCGAAGGCAGCTGATAACTGTCGGATGGCCTGGCCCCATCTCTGCCTCCAATGCAAAGCCCTCGTCAGAGCCTTCCCCAGACTCCGGGACTAGCCCATGTCCTTCCCCAACCTCCTTACTCTCTGAGTCTACCATCAACTCCGCTGGCCGCCGGTGGGTCAAAACACTGTTCAAGGTTACAACGGCACTGAAAAACAACAACTTATGACCGTTTTCACCCTGATGACCATTTGGATCACCTGATCAAAATTCAGGCGCTTGGCAACTGGCTCGTATTTATGATGGTTGCAGTGTCCCGGGGTCAGGTGATCCCCCTTTTGTGACCTTCTGACCAGCAATAAGTCAATAGGGAAGCCAGATTTGCTTAGCAACCGTTTTTCTAACTGAACAACTGCAGCGATTCACTTAAGAACGGTGGAAAGAAAAGTCATAACTTGGCCAAAATTAACTTAGGAACTGTCTTGCTTATCCACAGAACGTTTGGCTCAATTGTGGGTTACCTGT
>CM019165.1:9153680-9276748 GCA_009733165.1 Naja naja
GAACATGGCTGATGGAAAAGGCCCAACGTGTTGACCTTCACTCCTTACAGTCCTTATCAAGAACCAAGAATGGCTTCAACAGGGTTTCAAGCAACCTTTGGCCATATCCAACTCAACCAACCCGCACTACAGATTGTGGAGTCAAACCAGTTTCACTATAGCTTGGTGATGTCTATGTAAGATGGCAGAGCAACCCAATAAGCCAGGGTGTCAAACTCAAGGCCCAATCCAGCCATAATGTAGTCAGATCCGCCCCTGAGCTGTCCTGGGCCTACCCAATGCAAAAGGAAAGATCGGCCAGCCTGGCTTCGCCCGGTCTACCTCAATGCGAAGAGGAAACATGCCAGCAGTTTGGAGTGGCGGCAAACTGGCCACGCCACCCAGTCGGCCGCCCACCCAGTCAGCCATGCCCAGGCCTCCCCCAAGGTCAACCACCGCCATGATGCTGCCCTCAGTGAAACTGACCCTGCAATAAGCCATTTAGCCATTACCTCATCTTCTAGCTCAAGGACCTTCTCGTATTCTTCCAGTTCTTGGCTGGTGACCGAGATGACTTCTGAAGCTCCTTCTCCAGAACCGCCTTACTGTGGGTGAGACTGCATTCTGCCTCCAGAGCCGGATCCTTTCCTGAAGGCCAGAGGCACATGCTGGGGTTAGTGTCAAGGATGCCACGGTTTTAGAAGGTGAAAGAAAGGAGGTTGCTCACCAGGCTGGCTTATTTTCGCCTCGAGAACTGGGCCTTGAGTTCATTCAGTTCAGCTTCGATGACTCCTTGGCAGCCAGGGCCTCCTGAAGGCGCTGGCTGAGGACGCCAACGGCGTTTCGTAAGCTTTGTGCTTGGCTTTCATCTCCTTCGCCGTGCGCTCAGATCAGAACCCAACCTCTTCATTTTCTGCTTCTGCTCGGTAATGGCCCTGCAAAGGGAACCCAACAGCAAAGGGCGGTCAGTAAAGGACACAACGTTGTGTGGTTAGACAAAGCAGCAAGCTCTCGCTCAAGACCCAAGAGCTGCTGTGGGATGGGGCGAGTTCCTGCCCTAGTCTAGCTCCTTTCAGGAACATGAAAGGAACCCCACAACTGGGCAATCCCTGGTGATCACCAGGTAATCCTTTCAACCTGGAAACACTTTGGTGCTAATTACAAATCACAGATTAAGAGAGTTGGAAGGATCTTGTAGGTCATCTAGTACAACCCACCGCCCAAGCATGAGACCCTACACCATTTCTGACAGATCGCAATCCAGTCTCTTCTTGAAAGCCTTCAGTGATGAAGCTCCCACAACTTCTGAAGGCAACTTTTGTTCCATTGGTTGATTGTTTTCACTGTCAGAAAGTTTCTCCTTATTTCTAAGTTGAATTTCTCCTTGATCAGTTTCCATCCATTATTCCTTGTCTGGCCTTCAGGGGCTTTGGAAAATAGCTTGACCCCCCTCCTCTCTGGAGCAGCCCCTCAAATATTGGAAGACTGCTATCCTGTCTCCCTTGGTCCTTCTCTTCCCTAGACTAGCCAGGCCCAGTTCCTGCAACCGTTCATCATATGTGAGCCTCCAGTCCCCTCATCATCCTGGTTGCTCTTCTCTGCACTCTTTCTAGAGTCTCAACATCTTTTTTACAGTGTGTTGATCAAAACTGGATGCAGTACTCTAGGTGTGGTCTTACTAAGGCTTTCTAGAGTGGTATTAGTACCTCCCTTGATCTTGATTGTATCCCTCTGTTAATGCAACTTAGGATTGCATTGGCTTTTTGGCTGCCACCGACACTGCTGGCTCCTATTTAGCTGGTTGTCCACTAAGACTCAGAGTGTAATGTGAGTAGTTAGCAATACAGATAGTCTTTGACGCATAAACAGTTTGTTTAATGACAGTGGGAAGGTTGTAAAGCACAATGTCACAATAACACGACAACTTAATGAGGGTGTGTGCAATGTATGATTTTAGGACAGAATCAACAGTATTATATAATGTGCCTCATTTGGTCCATCAAGTTGTAAAGGCAGAAAGGGAGAAGAGGCTACTTAAGAACAGATACAGGTAATGTGTTACGATTCAGCTAAACCAACAAGCTATACTCACATCTTTGTTTCTTGTTGCATTTCATCGACCTGCTGCTTTAAGTCTTGTTGACTTTAACCAGAGCTGACATCTGTTCTTGGTCGAACCAAAAGACTGGGAAATTTGGTAAAAGGAAAAGGAAATTTGGTAAAAAGAAAATTGAAAGGATACATTCTTTAATGCAGTGAACTCACCTATTTAGGAAGAAAGCTGGGTTAAAGAAACAAACAAACAAACAAAAACAGGCAATCCTCGAAGTTATGACCACAATTGAGCCCAAAATTTGATGCTAGGGGAAACGCTTTTGTTTAAGCAAGTTTGCCCCATTTTATGACTTTTCTTGCTTAATCGTTGCATTTGTTCAGTGAGAAACACTGTTAAGTGACATTGATTTCCATTGGCTTTGCTTGTTAGAAGGTCGAAATGGGGATCACATGACCAGTGTCAACTCATAAAGTACCTCTATGGTCTTTTAGAGTTGCCAACAGAAAGAGAGGAGGGAGCAGTGTAGCCGCGTTCAAAACCGAAAGTGCATTCCATAAATAGTTTTCAAAGATAGTAACTAGGTGACTGAAGTTTCTGCCAAAATTCTAACTGGAGAGCACGATTGATGGCTCTTGGCTATGGATGTGTCCCATTGGAGGATATGAATTACAATACACCCAGGGGTGGGGAAACCAGGGTCAAGGGTGACAATGAATTATGTGCTCCCCCTCCCTTTCTGTTGGCAACTCTGAAAAAGGCCATAGAAATATTTTATGAGTTGACACCCAGGATACTGCGACTGTCATAAATACAAGCCAGCTGCCAAGCATCTGAATTTTGATCATGTGACCATGGGGATGCTGCAATGGTCGTAAGTGCTAAATATGGTCCTCGGTCACTTTTTCAGTGCCATTGTAACGTTGTAATGGTGACCAAATGAACTGTTGTAAGTCCAGGACTGCCTGTACTGTGAATTATGTTTAGGTTAGTTTACTTTATTGATTAGCTGTTGGGTCATATCAAGTGCAGCTTCCAGACATAAATTATTGCTAAAATCTAACAAAATAATTTAAAACGCATTTGCACCAAGACAAATTCCTTGTGTCTCCAATCACACTTGGCCAATCAAGAATCCTATCCTATCCTATTCCTATTCTCATTCTCTATTCTATTCTATTCTATTCTATTCCTTATTCTATTCTATTTATTATCTATTCTATTCTATTTTCTATTCTATTTCATTCCCTATTCTATTCTATTTTCTATTCTATTCTATTCTATTTCTTTCCTACTCTATTCCTTATTCTATTCCTTATTCTATTTCTATTCTATTCCATTCTATTCCTATATTCTATTCTATTCTATTCTATTCTATTCCTATTCTCCATTCTATTCTATTCCATTCTCCATTCTATTCTATTCTATTCCATTCTCCATTCTATTCTATTCTATTCTACTCCATTCTCCATTCTATTCTATTCCATTCCATTCCATTCCATTCCATTCCATTCCATTCCATTCCATTCCATTCCATTCCTATATTCTATTCTACTCTACTCTACTCTACTCTACTCTACTCTACTCTACTCTACTCTACTCTAAAATGCAATTGGAATAAAATACCATTTAAAATGAAATTGGAATAAAATGCAGTTTAAAGTGAAATTGGAATAAAATGCAATAATTTAATATAGAGATAAATAAAACATGACAAAAGTATATTTTGGTGTCACCCCTACGATCTACCCCTAATTATGGAAAGAGGAATGATTTTAAAAAGGAAGTAAAAATCACAGAAATGTCTCGTTTAATCTATTTCTTAAACCTTAGCTTTCCTTCCCACCTGTAGCTCTGCCTCCATGTCGTTTCGTTCTTTCTGGGCCAGCTGGAGTTGGCTCTCCAGTTCCTGCATCTCCTGCTGAATCTGCGTCAGTTCCTTCGCTAGCTTGGAGTTCTCCAGCTCTGCGGATTTTTTCTCACCCTGAAGCTGAAGGAATTGCTGCTTTAGCTCTTTGATTTCCGCATCCAGCTTCTTCTTTGTGGACTTCAGTTCGCTGATTAGCTGGTCTTTGGAAAGTGCGTCTCGGCGGTAGGCTTCCACCATCACCTGCACGTCAAGAAGCAAACATAAGGTTATGGTTTAATAGGAAATACTAGCTTGATACCTGTGCTTCATTACGAAACTATGTGGTCGGGCTTAGTTTTTGGGGAGGAAAATAAGGAGGGAAAATTCTGCCTCCGTCTACCAGCATCCACTGGTATTCATCTGGCTAGAATCCAGTCAGTGCGTGAGAGAGTGGAGGGCTGTTTGGAAACTGAAAGAGTATTTGCCGTGTGAGCAAGGAGGAGACAGCAAGGAGCCTGGGCGTGGCTTAGCTCAACCGCTCTGTACTAAAGCTGGTTGCTGCTGTGAAACTGAGACTGAACCTCCTCTCCTCTGCTTGTGTTTTGCATTTGGAAGAGATTTCTTTTCAGGTGGGGAGGCGGAGTAGAACTCCTTAGCATCAGAGCGTGTTAATAATAATAATATAGGAAATACTAATAGCCTGATGGTCGTTTCGAAAAATCCTTTCTTAGTGAGCACCTAGAAGCCAAGAGGAACAAACGTGCCAAATTTCAAGTTTTTTAGGCTTTACGGGTTCTGGAGATTTTGTGATGATGCGTGAGTGGCATTTCGTTTTTATATAGATTATGGGATATCAAGCTCTCTGTTTTACAGCAAGCTGGCAGTTGGGATCCCAGGGGGGAAAATATACAACGGCTTTAAGATGGTGTAAATATGTGCGAAATTTGCAAGTCCAAAACACTTTTGGAGATCCAATAAGAAGCCCTGCGAATCTTGAATATGAAACTTGAGTATTTTTCCTGATTCCTCCAAAGTGAGAAAATTTGGAAAAAAAAACACGCATACGCACCTTCTGTTGAAGATACTGTTCCTTCACTTTCTGGGTTTGCTTCTTCAGATTTGCACTTTCCTGTTGTAAGTTTTCCACCTACCAGGACACAATAAAAAGTGGCGTTGGATAAGAACTAAAGAAGAAAAATTCAGGGTCTCCTGCAGAGTCATGAAGCAAGACTCAACCTATGAGACCAACATTTTAATCTCCATCATTCTAGCCAATACAGGTAGTCTTCGACTTATAATAGCTCATTTAGTGATTGTTTCTTCTGACCTAGGCTTCATAAAATCACGAAACAGACTCCTTGTCCTGACAAAATCCCTTTTTATATGTGAATTCCTATCATTCACATCCAGCATCCCAGCAAAGAGTTTTTCAAGGGTGAATTGCAAGCACAGACTTTATCAGGCTTGGAGAGTTGCCAGGCCGATAGCTTCCAAGTGCAACGCTGTACAAGGAAATACTTGGCCAGGAGTCTCTGAGAGTCACGAACAAATCTTCACACTAATTAAACAAACTAACTGTCTCCTGCAAACCCCACTCCCCTTTTGCTCCTCTTTATTCCCTATGGAAGGGGCCATTCACCGTCCACCTGAGCCTTTACTCCCGAGTCAACCCTTGTTCCTTAAATGTTCCCTTCTTCTGGCAGTTCTGTGCATGCGCACATCAGGAACAGGCTCCAGCTGTTCTTCTGCCCCACTAATCTCCAACTCCGAAGGCAGCTGATAACTGTCGGATGGCCCTGGCCCCATCTCTGCCTCCAATGCAAAGCCCTCGTCAGAGCCTTCCCCAGACTCCGGGACTAGCCCATGTCCTTCCCCAACCTCCTTACTCTCTGAGTCTACCATCAACTCGCCGTGGGTCAAAACACTGTTCAAGGTTACAACGGCACTGAAAAAACAACAACTTATGACCGTTTTTCACCCTGATGACCATTTGGAATCACCTGATCAAAATTCAGACGCTTGGCAACTGGCTCGTATTTATGACGGTTGCAGTGTCCCGGGGTCAGGTGATCCCCCTTTTGTGACCTTCTGACCAGCAATAAGTCAATAGGGAAGCCAGATTTGCTTAGCAACCGTTTTTCTAACTGAACAACTGCAGCGATTCACTTAAGAACGGTGGAAAGAAAAGTCATAACTTGGGCCAAAATTAACTTAGGAACTGTCTTGCTTATCCACAGAAACGTTTGGCTCAATTGTGGGTTACCTGTAATAGATAAGAACAGCAGAGGTGGTATTCAGCCGGTTCTGATCGGTTCTGGAGAACCGTAGCGGAAATTTTGAACAGTTCGGAGAACCGGCAAATGCACCTCGGACTGGCCCTGCCAACCCCATCTCTTCTCTGCCTCCCATTGAGTCCCGGCTGATCGGCTGGGTCTCCTTTGGTTGCCCTGCACAGGAGAACGGTGCTGGAAAGCAGGTTAGTGGGGTGGGGAAGGAATGGGGATTTTGCAGTATCCTTCCCCTGCCATGCCCACCAATCCACACCCACCAATCCACGCCCACAGAACCAGTAGTAAAAAAAATTTAATCCCACCATTGAAGAACAGCAAGGAAAAAGGGATGTGTTAAATGCAGGAAATTATACCTGACTCGATTTGATGGCTATTTCTTGCTTGAGCTGGTCCAGAACATCTGAGGCCGCCTCGGTGTGGCCTCCCAAATGCTGGATGGACTCTTCGAGTCCTTCTTGCCCCGCCTTTGCCACCTGCAGGGCAACTTCCAAGACGATCTTCTCGTTCTGCAAATAGCGGATGGAGTCGTCCTTCGAGGCAGCCTCGCCTTGCAGTTCAGCCAACCTGGCCTCCAGTTCGTCATAGCGCACCTGAAGCTCCCCCACGGTTTGGTCTCGGGTCTGTAACGTCTCTTGGGTGGAGGTCAATTGTTTCATGAGGTCCAGCTGTTCCTGCTGCAGAGTCTCCACCTGGAGGTCTCGCTGTTGAAGCGTTAGTTTGACCTGGACCAAGAACACAAGGAAGTTCACGATCATCGCGATCTCAAGGTAAAAGAAGGCATCCTTCCACCTGGCCTTAACTCTTAACTTAAGATGTCCCAAAGGCGTTTTTTCAAGAGGCAACTGGACTTCCTTGTTATTCTTTGAGGACGTTTCGCTTGTCATCTAAGTAGCTGCTTCAGCTCTGAAGAAGCTTCTTGGATGAGAAGCAAAATGTCTTCAAAGAAAGTCCAGTTGAAAAAGCACCTTTGGGACAACCATGACCTGGATGACTGAGAATCTCCATAGACTCTTAACTCAAGACTTGTCAGCTTCCAAAAAGCCAAGAAAGGCACACAACGATTCTTCCAAGCAGAATTTTGCTGTTGTTCCTCACCTACTGACAGAATCTTGCCAGATTAAAGCAAACAACCGTCCCCATACTCACCGTCCCCAACTCACTGGAGAAGAGCCTAATGCTGGGAACAATTTGAGGGCAAAAGAAGAAGAAGGGGACAGCAGAGAAGGAGGTGGCTGGATGGAGTCACTGAAGCAGTAGGGGTGAGCTTAAATGGACTCCAGAAGATGGTAGAGGACAGGAAGGCTTGGAGGAACGTTGTCCATGGGGTCGCGATGGGTCGGACACGACTTTGCGACTAACAACAATAACAACTGTCCCCATAAGCATATATTCTGGGAACTATTGAGGAGGAGCTGTCTTCACCCTCTTTCTCAGACACAAGCTATCTGAACTGAGTTGCCGCTTAACTCTTCTGGAACACAGCCCCTCCCTCCTGGGAATCCAGACTACATTCCACCACAGGAATCAACCTCAACCTTTACACAAGGGTCACACATCTTTGGCTGCAATGCAACGTGCAAAACTTTTGTACCTTTTCTAGCTCCTGCTCCAACGCTGCTGCCGAATCAGCCATCTTCTGAAGCTGTTCTTTCTCTTCCTCAAATTCCTCCAGCTTCCTCTGCAAGTCGTCTTCTACCATACTCTTAGCCTCCTGGATCTGCAGAAAGGCCGCTTCCTGGTCTAACATGTCGGCCTGTGCAGAAGCATCAGAAGTTGTTAAAATTGTGGAACGGCATGCATGCAGTTAACTGCACCTTTGTAGAGATTCTCAGTCAGACTTTTAGTTATACAATTTGGGATGAACACCCTTGGAACGGTGTGGGAGTAGGAATGGATTTCCAGAGGGAAAAATTGCAGGCTACAGGAACCAGAAGCACTCATTAGGTAACCCTGAGGACACAGATAAATCTTGGGACAACCGTGACCTGGATGACTGAGACTTTCAGCTATACAATTTGGGATGAACACCCTTGGAACGGTGTGGGAGTAGGAATGGATTTCCAGAGGGAAAAATTGCAGGCTACAGGAACCAGAAGCACTCATTAGGTAACCCTGAGGACACAGATAAATCCTGGGACAACCGTGACCTGGATGACTGAGACTTTCAGCTATACAATTTGGGATGAATACCCTTTGAATGGTGTGGGAGTAGGAATGGATTTCCAGAGGGAAAAACTGCAGACTACAGGAACCATTCGCACTACCCAGGTGACCCTGAGGACACAGACAAACCTCCAAGTGGCCTCAACGACCCTCTAAAAGGATGCAAATGACCAGCTGTCTGCAAGGAATAGAAATCCTTCCATTTCCCACCATCCAGTCAGAGGCTGAAGAAGCTTCTTGGATGGGAAGCGAAACGTCTTCGA
This sequence comes from Naja naja, assembly GCA_009733165.1. Lineage (NCBI taxonomy): Eukaryota > Metazoa > Chordata > Lepidosauria > Squamata > Elapidae > Naja > Naja naja. Next base: position 9,162,279 of record CM019165.1, read on the forward strand.
AAGCTAAAAACAAGAAATTTGCCTCCTGAAAAAGCACCTTTGGGTTAACTGCACCTTGCCATTAAATCCAGGTGAGGGGCTTCGTGTTAAACGTGCTTTGTTTGATTCCAATATGTAAAATCACAGCATTTACCTGTGTACAGGTAACTCGACTTACAACCATTTGTCTAGAAACTGAAGTTACAACAACCTTGATAAAAGGGATCATGACTCATTGAACAACTACCTTGCTTACAGCGATAAATTCCGGTTCCAATTGTGGTCATAAGCCTAGGACTATCTGTAGCTGAATCCACACAAGATTCGTTAAGTTTTCGCATTTATCCATCTCTGTGTGGACAAATGAGCTTCTGGTTTTGATTTTTTGAAAAGTAACTGAACTAAAGTCCTTCAGATGTTCAAGACCATCGGTTGGCCTAGTGGTAAGAGGCTAGAAATAGCATTTCAAAACTCTGGGTAGACATCAGAGAGAAGATACAGAGATGCACATACCTGAGAAATTTTGGCATAGGATTCATATTTTTTAATGCCGAAAATTCTTAAAATGAAGATCAAGATAAAACGAGAAACCTTTCTTTTGGGGTTAATGGAAAGAGACTTTTTTTTTTAATTACATTTATGTGCCGCCCTTCTCCGAAGACTCAGGGCGGCTTACAATTTTTGGGATACAACCCAATGTGCTCAGCAATAGCCTTCATTCCATTGTATATGCCTGCTTATTACTAAGCGGCATTTTTACAAGGTCAGCTAATTGCCCCCAACAATCTTGGGTCCTCAATTTACCTACCCCGAGAGGATGGAAGGCTGAGTCAACCTTGAGCCTGGTGGGATTTGAGCCTACAGTAATTGTAGACAGCTGGATCTTAAGAGCAGGCATTTAACAGCCTGAGCCACCAAAGCTCTTCTAAGTTTTCTTTCTCCTTCCCCTCCCCATGTGTCCTATTAGTTGCTTTTGTGTTTTTCTATTTTATTCTGGACTCTAATACAATGTTTAAAGACTGGGATATTCCCGAGAACTGATTCCTTACCCGTTAATGCAGGTTTACGGGATTGCCAATCAAATAGGCCTCCTTCAGAAGCCTCGTTTCATTGACATAGAGAAACCTCGGCCATCTTTACCTCAATGTTTTGCAGCTGCGCAGCGATGCGTTCCTTCTCTTTGATCGATCTATGCTGCGTCTCCGTTAATTGGTGAGACAGGGTTACGTTCTCTAACTTCAGATGTTCCAGCAGGCCAACTTGAGTCATCTGTCCAGCCTGGGGAGAAAGAGTGGAATGAGAAGAAAGGACTGTATTTAGAAACATCTGAAGAAATCAGTTCCCAGCTATTAAGAGTGAAACTTTGTGGCCTTCTTTTCTTTAGAGTAAAAGGCAATTTGGCTTGTGATTGTGCCTCTGATGGCCTTACGGAGAGACTCAAAGCAAACCATTTATTGCTGACTGGTGTTGCTGTCAGCTACCATCGTGCGTTTTTATATCATTGTGAGTTTGCCCGGAGTTAGCTGCCTAAGTGAGATGCCATTGTGACATGGATGGCCATATAAACCAATTACCGTAAATAAATAAGAATTGCCTTCATTGGGGCAGCTATGCAAGACTCTACAGACAGATTAACAGAATTGCCTTCATTGGGGCAGCTATGCAAGACTCTACAGACAGATTAACAGAGTTGGAAGGGACCCTGTAGGTCATCTAGTCCAACCCCTGCCCAAGCAGGAGACCCCACACCATTTCTGACAGATGGCAGTCCAGTCCCTTCTTGAAAGCCTCCAGGGATGAAGCTCCCACAACTTCCAAAGGCAACTTCTGTTCTATCAGTTGATGGTTCTCACTGTCAGGAAATTTCTCCTTATTTCCAGGTTGAATCTCTCCTTGGTCAGTTTCCATCCATTATTCCTTGTCTGGCCTTCGGGTGTTTTGGAAAATAGCTTGACCCCTTCAAATACTGGAAGATGCTCTCCTGTCTCAAAAAGCCACGCCCAGTTCCTACAACTGTCCATTGTATGTTTTAGCCTCCAGTCCCCTAATCATCCTGGTTGCTCTTCTCTGCAGTCTTTCTAGAGTCTTACTGGTCTACAACTGGTTTGCTCAGAGTCAAACATGTGTCACGATCCAAACCAACATGCGGTGGTTCTTCCAAGTTGAGTTCTTCTATTGTTTAACACCTATATACAGACTCTTGCCAGGATGAACTATATGCATCTACAATATAGTCTGGGAACTGTTAGGAAGAGACTGCCTTCACCTACTTTCTCCCACGCCTAAAATCCAGGTTGAATCCAGCCCCTCCCTCCACCTCCTGACTGCATCCCACCACATCTAGGGAAACCTGCAGAAAATTGTTTCCCATTGAAAGCAATGACTGTCACCCCCATTTGAAACCACAATCAGCCAATCTCCCTTCGGGTCTATTGAAATAACACAGTAATACAGCACATAAGGGAAATGAGGTCTGGCTACTGAATGGGAAGAGTAGAGAAGAAAGCTGCACTTGCCTTCATGTTGGCCATATCGCTCTGCAGACGAATCCTTGCTTGTTGAGCCACAGTCAACTGTTGTTGGTACCAGTGCCGAACCTTCTGCAGGGATGAGATCTCTGCCTGTGATGACTTCAGCTTACCGGTCAAGGACGTGCGGTCCAGCTCGACCTGCTGGAGTTGGCTTTGTAACGAGGACAGCTGCTGCCGGAGATCATGAACTAAAAGGCCAGGATGAAAAAAATGTGAGTAAAGGAAGGGTAGAGTTAGGAAACTCCATCTGTAGCTGCCGACAGCAATGAAGGCCTGGTTTATTATTAAAAGTCCAGGATAGCTAATGGAAGAGGAAATGAAATATTTGGCCAATCAAGGAGTATGTTTTTTCAAAACCACAGCCAGGGGAAAGTCTAAAATAAATCATACAACATCTGCCTTTTGGAGAAAGTATCTTTGGGACCTCCACAGGAAGTCTGTCCACTCTGAAGCTGGCCTGAGGCCATCTTGGAGGCTTCAGCGTGTGCCACAATGGTGCTGAGGGATTGGGAGGAGGGGAATAGAGATAGCTGGGGTTTTGTAGCCAAAACAAAATAGTTTCCCCTAAGAACCAAGGACATCCCCCCACAGGTGGCTGAAAAGAGGAGGAGTGAAGTTTCCAAGCAACCGGACAGCATCTTGATTGGACCATGTGACTGATTGTCTGGGAAAGGGGGGAATAACTGTTACAGTACTTTTAAGTAGGTTAAAATTGCAGGAAAATTCAGAGTCGGTTTTCACCAGTCTGTGCTAATATCTGTCCAATAAACCTGTTGTTTGAGGAACCTACTTGCCTCGGAGTTCTGCTTACTACGGGCGGGCGTATTACTTGGAACCCTGACAAAGTCTTCATCTTACCACTGTCAACTCATAAAACATTTCTATGGCAGTTTTATAGTCGCCAACAGACAGGGAGGGGGGGAAAGGGGTTTGAAAGAGCAGTGCGGCAGCTTGGAAATCCAAAGTGCATTCCATGCATAGTTTTTCAGGGATTGTAACTGGGTGACTGAAGTTTCTGCCGCGCAAAAATCTAACTGGGGGACATGATTGATGACTCTTGGCTATGGATGTGTTTCGTTGGAGAATATGAATTACGATACACTGAGGGGGTGGGGGGAAACCAGGATCAAGGGTGACAGTGAATTATGTGTCTCAGTCGGCTACACCCAGGTAGTGCCATGTTAGCTCCCAATAAATCCTGTTTAGTTTTGGAAGTTTGGCTTGAGACTCATGATGTAAATGGGGTAACTGCCGGAATCCTGACAACCACCTACCAAAGATATGATAATTAAGGAAGGGTGAATCAGAAAGATTTTATGATCTTTCTGATTTCTCTCTTCGATACAGACTCACAAAGAAGGTGGCCTGCGGTCAGGTTACAATCGATCTATTTGGGACTTGAAGCTTTGCAGGATTCTCACGCAAGAGCAGATGGACTGAAGACACTCGGCTTGGTTCTACTCACCCATGCTATCCTTCCCGAGGACATTTTTCTGCAAGTCTTCCACCTTCCCCATCAGCCTCTGGTACTGTTCTTCTGCCAACTGCAGGTCGTTATGGGAAGCAACCAAGCCAGCGTTCTTGGTCTCCAAGGTGGTTTGTAGCTCAGCCATGGCACGCTCCAGCTCCCAGCAGGACTGCTTCAAGGTAGCCACCTCTGAATTGAGGGAGTCCTGTTTCTGCTGGCTGGTCTGTGAATGCTCCATGAGGGTTTGGAGTTTCATCTGGACTGCAGCCAGCTGGGCTTGCAATTCTGCTTTTTCTTTGAGGGCCTACACAAAGATAAATCTGGTGTCAACGCAAGACAGTGACAGAGGTGTCGTCATCGAAACGGGGTTGAGGTGGGCCTTCAAAACCTTCTGTAATACCTTCCATGTTTTGGACACAAGACCAAACATCTTGTCCATGGCACCTCTTCAGAAGGAATTTCTACAGATGGATGGTAGATGTAGATAACAACCCCAAACCACCATCAAGATCACAAACCACCCCATATCATTTTCACATTCACTCTCTAGGAAGAACAGAGGGCAAACCCCAGTCTCCTGGGAATGCTTTCATTAGGATTCCTGCACCTGGAAGCAAATGGAACCCTGTGGCTTAAATGGCCTCTTCCCAGTCTAAGACCCTACCATCTCAAGAACTTTTGAGATCTGCAGATAAGACTAGGTCTATCAACAGTGACCTGAAATGCCACCCGCCTTCCACAGGGACCCGATATATTCCATAATCCATCCTTGAACCTACAGGAGCAGCGATATACTTCTCTTAATACTGGAGAATGAGTTTTTTAAATAGAAGATCCTTTTGTACCTCATTGGCTTCTAATGACAGTGCCTCCAATTGTCCTTCGAGCCTCATCTTCTCTTTGAGGACTTGAAGCAGCTCATCATGGGTTCCTGCGACTGAACTTTCCATGGATATGCTGCGGGGAGACAAAACGAACACTTTGTGAAGCTATGCCAATTGCAAAAAAACCTAAGATGTTCCTTAGCAGATCAAACAAATGCAAGGCAAGAATCCATGACGTCTATGGAGATTCTCCATCATCCAGGTCATGGTTGTCCCAAAGGTGCTTTTTCAAAAGGCTGCGGTACTTTGTTTGTCTTGGATACAAATAGATGTTCCTTCCTTCAGTTCTGAACTGGAGAAGGTTCTTGGATGAGAAGAACTGAAGAAGGTTCTTGGATGAGAAGAACTGAAGAAGGTTCTTGGATGAGAAGAACTGAAGAAGGTTCTTCGATGAGAAGAACTGAAGGTGGTTCTTGGATGAGAAGAACGGAAGAAGCTTCTTGGATCTTCTCACCCAAGAAGTTTCTTCAGTTCTGAACTGAAAGGAGGAGGGGACGTTCTTTGTTTCCAGGACAAACAAACGAAGCCCAGTTGCCTTTTGAAAAGGCACCTTTGGGACAAAAGGAGTCCAAGCTGGAGCCTTCAGAGTTGGAGAAGATGCCATAACAGCATTACCTGCTTGAAATACTGTCCCGCCGACTCCTGGCTTCCCCGTTGACTTCCTGGTCTTGAGCCCGTTGCTCTGTTGCCGCAGCCTGCAGTACCTCCCTGATGGAAGGAAACTGCCCAACAGCATCCAACGGGACCTCCTGCCCATTGATGGTGAAGGCCATACCCGGCTTGCTTTGGGGACTGGAGGAAGTGAGGCCTCTTCCCGACACGCTACTGTAGGTCGAGCTGTCGCTTTCATTGCCATCCAGCCTCATCCCCGCTTCACTGCCATCCATCTCTGACACGCTGTCTCCCGCCAAGGACGAAGCTTCCAGGCGGTCGTCTGAATCGGGGCTCAGACTGATGGAAGACACAACCGAGATCAGGCTGTTGGAGTTCGGCTTCAGAGATCCGCCCGAGCAATCGGCCGCCGGCACAGTCCCGCCGGCACTTCCGTCTGGGTTTTCCGTTCGATAATCTGCCAGCGACCGAATCCGGCTTGTTCGGGAAGATTTGGAACTTTTTTTCTCTTTCAAGGAAGCCGGGAGGCCCAAGCTGCCCACTTTCGGTCCTCGCGGGACGCTGGTTCGCAAAAAGGAGTATTCTTTGGTCATTGCCACAGGGCTGGCCCTCGGTAAGATCTCCGGATTCCACATCAGCTCGGGATCCAGGGTGCTGGAGGGGCGGCTTTTAGCTGTAAACAGCTGGAGTAAAAGAAATAGTAATCACAACAACAATAAATGATCATCATCGTTGTACATTTTAAGAAAATTCTTAGTTGATACCTAGGATGCTGGCAGCCACCCGTATCAACCATCAGTGCCAGTTAATAATATTTGTGATACATTTTTAAGCATTCAGTTGACTGAGTTTCATGTTTAATGAATAAAGTATATAATAATAATAATATGGCTGTACCAGGAGAATTCCTCAACTTCAACTTGTGCTTCTCTGGGATCCTTGGGAAGGACTCAAAGCAGTGGACAAAAATGCCAGTTCCAGCCTAAACATCTGGCTGACCACGCGGATGAATTTTAAAAAGCCTGGGAATCTTTTTGCTTACTCTCTCCTGATGCCTCTTGACGCGATACTGCTTGAGTTGCTCTTCCAAGCGCTTCCGAGCCTGAAGCCGGATCACTTCTTCCTTCTCCAGCGGGAGAGGAGCATCGGCTGAGCCTGCAAGGAAGCAGCAAGTTAAGTCGTTCAGGGACAATAAACAAGGAGGCAGAAGAGACAGGAAGCTCTCTTTGCAAAGTCACCAAGAAATTTAGATACCAGGTTAAAAACAAAAAAGAGGTTAAAAATTTCTCGAGAGGGGATTTGATTTTTGCTGGGTCTGAAGCAAGGCATTTCATGAGAAGAGAGCCAGGAGGTCCCCCTTGAGGATCCCAGAGATCGACAGCCACACGCTTTCCAGATGTTTTGGATACTAACTTAATTAGGATGAGGAAGTTGTCATCACCGCTGCTGTCAGCCTGCTAGCTTTGCAACCTGTCAGCCTAAATGATCTTTGCAACGGGAGGGAGAATTGGAATGTGGGAGGAGGGAGAAGGTTTCTGTGTGTGTGTGTCTGTGTGTTTGGAATCCACATTGTGTGGGGCAAGGAGACATCTGCTTCCCCAAAACAAAATAAGCATAGCTAATTGGACACTGACTGATTGCAGGTGGGGAATGGCAGGGTGGAGAAGGGAAAAGTTAGCTGTAAAGTTTTCACGCCAATTCACCAGATTCCACTTCTCTTTGTTTGTAGCCATTTATTGCCCTAGTAACGCATAATCTTGGAAAAAAACTCAAGCCAGGAGTCTTCTTTTGCTAGCTGACCGAGTGGGACGGATGAAGGTTGTAGTCCAAAAAGCCTCAAAGGAGCCATTGTTTTATTCTTTGCTAACATTACTTTTAACTGTCAAGGTGTGATTAGCCACCCAGAATCTCATTTATGAGATGGGAGACCATTAATTAATACATCTACTAGCTCGATACCTGTGCTTTGCTACAAAACTATGTGATCGGGCTTAGATTTTGGGGAGGAAAATAAGGGGGGGGGAATTCTGCCTCTGCCTACCACCATCCATCGGTATTCATCTGGCTAGTGTCCTGTCAGTGTGTGAGAGAGTTGAGGGCTGTTTCGAAACTTGCTGTGTGAGCAAGGAGACAGCAAGGAGCCTGGGCGTGGCTTAGCTCAACTGTTCTATACTAAAGCTGATTGCTGCTGCTGTGAAACTAAAACTGAAACTCCTCTGCTTGCGTTTTGCATTTGGAAGAGGTTTCTTTCCAGGTGGGGAGGGGGTAGAACTCCTTAGCATCAGAGCGTGTTAATAATAATAATATAGGAAATAGTAATGTTCTAATGGTCATTTTGAAGAATCCTTTCTTAGTGAGCACCTAGAAGCCAAGAGGAACATATGTGCCAAATTTCAAGTTTGTAAGCTTTACGGTTCTGGAGATTTTGTGATGATGCATGAGTGGTCTTTTGCTTATATATATATAGAATCAACCAATCAATCCGTGAATAATTGTTGCCCCTCCGCTCAGAACAGGGTCTAGCAAGCCAACTGAAGCTTTGCACCGCCGTCTAATCTGCATGAAGATTGCAGACAGATTTTTTTTCCCCTTGGAATTTTTTAAGCCTCCGAGAGTCACAGGGAAATGACGGTGGATGACACACACAGTGTCACTGGAGAAGCATGACTCAATTTTTCATCCTTGTTTGGGTATTAAAATCAAAATAGGATTGTCAACTTAGAGGTAAAATGTGGCCTCATGGGACGCTGCTGGGGGCTGTAAATGCAGCCCGGTTGCCAAGCATACAAAATCTGGTCATGTGACCAGTGTGTGTGTGTGTGTGTGTGTGTGTGTGTGTGTGTGTGTCTGTCTGTCTGTCTGTCTGTCTGTCTGTCTGTCTGTCTGTCTATCTATCTGTCTGTCTGTCTGTCAAATCCAGGTTCTTAGTAACCCCTAAGTAGCTCCCTTGGAACTTCAAGTGGTCACTCAGTGACAAATCCCAAACCAAGCACCATCTGTCTCAACAATTAAGAAACGACCACACAGACATACAACAGTTCGTTTCACGACCGTTCAAAGTTACAACAGTGAGGAAAAGCGACTTATGATCGTTTTTCACACTTAGGACCGTTGCAGCCTCCCCTGTGGTCCCGTGATTGAAATTCAGACGCCTGGCAACCGCTGTGTAACTTATGACGGTTGCGCTGTCCCGGGGGGGGGGTGTCGCGTGATCGAAAGCCAGTTTCACTTTAACATCTGGGTTAAGTAACTGAACAAGGGCAGCGATTCATTTAACAACGGTGGTAAGAAAAAAGTCATAAAATGGGGGGGGGCACAGCTCACTTTACAATTGTCTCCCTTTAGCAGCAGGAATTGGGGGGCTCCAGCCCGGTCATTAAAAGCCAATTCCCTGTATTTCGCTCTTGTTGAAATGTGCAATGTTTTTGTGTCTGCTCAATGTTTAGCGTGCGGGAGCAGGGGTGTCAAAACTCGATTTCATTGAGGGGCACATTAGGGTTGTGTTTGACCTCGGGGTGGAGGGCAGGGGGGGGAGAATGGCTGTGGGGCGTGGCCAGCTTCAGGCCCGAGTGTTCTACCAGCGAAAATGGGCTCCCGAGCTCCGTTTTTGGCTACGACGGCATCCTGCAACCCTCCGTTTTGCTGGCAGAGACACTGCCGGCTGCTCCTTTGCTGTTTCCAGGGCAGCCCTGCAAGGCCAGATCTAAGCGCCCCATGGGCCGGATCTGGCTCCCAAGCCTGGTGTTTGACACCCCTGGCATAGAGTTTGGTAACCACATCGATCAGAGGGGGAAAAACACCTTGATTTTAAGAGAAAATGGCAACCTTGATTCCAAACCCACCAGGTCATTTAAAATAAATAATAAATAAAAATCAAGCCAATTTGTTAAAGGCAAAGTGAGACGTGCTTAGGGTTAAGAATCAGCTCGTGCTTCAAAAGCAGCATTCAGAAGAGGTTCTGCAGAGGCAGAGAAATGGAAACGAGGAAGAAGGGAGGGGAAAAAAAACCTTCTTTGAGGCGGAGCGAGAAAGGAACAGGTGGGCTCCACCGTGAAGAGATGCTTACACAATTCAGTTTCTTGCAAAGGAGGCTTAGTTTGAGAGACTGCAGGGTGTCCTTCCTAAGAGCTAAGCTCTCATCACTATCACCCTGAGACGCCTTTAGGTGCTCACGGAAACCAAGCACACCTGAAGCGGGTTCTTTTGCCCGGGAGCTTTCGGTGGGGCCCAGAGGCACGGGCTGTTCGGGGTTGTAAGACGTCGGTCCGTTTGCACAAGGATCTTGGCTGCTCTTGAGGGCTGAGGTGTCCCCTTCGGTTGACCCTCGGCCGTTATTTACACGAAGCACTGGGGAAAAAAAGAAGAACAGGGGTTAAGGATGGGCGCCATCTTCTTACCTCTTCCTACGCTCAAGAAGCCACAGAGAGAACAAACACCCGGGAACACCCAATACACCCTTACTCTAAATCGCTTTAAGCATCACTGCAGATGAAAGCAAGCTTAACAAATAAAAGCATTAACAGTCATAGCAATAGCACTTATACCTATATACTGCTTTATGGGGTTTTACAGCCCTCTCTAAGCAGTTTTACAGAGTCAGCATCTGGGTCCTCGTTTCCTTGGAAGGCTCAACCTTGAGCCGGTCACAATCGAACTCCTGGTGTGTGGGCAGAGTCAGCCTGCAATACAGCACTCTAACCACTGTCCACTTTGGGAGGGAGGGAGGGAGGGAGGGAGGGAGGGAGGGAGGGAGGAAGGAAGGAAGGAAGGAAGGAAGGAAGGAAGGAAGGAAGGAAGGAAGGGCAATAGCAATAGCACTTAGACTTATATACTGCTTCAGAGTGTTTTCCAGCTCTCTCTAAGCGGTTTAGAGCCAGCCTCTTGCCCCCAACAATCTGAGTCTCCTCATTTTACCAACCTTGGAAGGATGGAAGGCTGAGTCAACTTTCAGCCGGTCAGGATCAAACTGCTGACAGTGGGCAGAATTAGCCTGCCACACTGCACTTTAACCACTGCACCACCACGACTCTTATAATAAAAATCTGGAAAAGTTCCAAAGTATTGGATAGGGAGATGAGATTTGTGTATGCATCAACCTTATGCCTAGCACATCCCTCCCCTCGCTGGGTCCAATTAGAAATTTATTTCTCCCTCCTTCCTGGTGTTTCTAAAAACCTCACAAGGCAGAGGGAATAGAGTTCTCTTAAGTCAGATCCATGTTCTTTGGTATCGTCCATCTTAATGGACAATAAGTTAGAAGACTGTCTCAGGCAGATGTTCTTCCTGCCTCCCTTAATGCTCTTCTTTTAATTATAGAGGGGTTTGATGAAAAACAGATACTCTGAGGCCACCCTTTCTCTTCACTGGTTGTCATTCTTCAGGCTGACTGGTTGTGAGTCAGCTCTTCGGAGGCAGAGCGAGCATTTACGGCTCTCAGATCTTAAAATGCCAAAATTTAAGCTGCCTCCAGACATTGTGGGTGCTCCAGCACTGGAGGATTTTAAGAAGAGACTGGACAGCCGTTGGTCTGGAATGGTATAGGGTTTCCTGCCTGAGCAAGGGGTTGGACTAGAAGACCTCCAAGGTCCCTTTCAACTTTGTTCTACTTTGTTCTACTCCTCATTACTTTGAATTATGTTAAGATGCAGCCCCAAGACAGAGACTTTCCTGACTAAAGCCCCCCACCCCATCCAGTGCTGATTTAACAGGATTAGAATCAGAATAGCGCTGGAAGGGACCTTGGAGGCCTTCTAGTCCAGCCCCTGCTCAAGCAGGGACCCTATATACCATTTCAGACAAGTGGCTGTCCAGTCTCTTCTTAAAAACCTCCAGTGATGAAGCACCTACAGCTTCTGGAGGCAAGACGTTCCACTGGTCAACTGTCTTCACGGTTAGGAAATTTCTCCTCAACTGCAGGTTGCTTCCCCCCCTCCATGATTAGTTTCCACCCGTTGTTTGAAAGAACAGCCTTGTTCTTTCCTTTTCCAGAGAAAAGGGAGGACGGAAGAGGAAAGAGGTGGGTGGGAAAAGCAAAGTGGAAGAAAGTCTCAGAACCACGTCTGGAGTTTAGACATAGTTCTAAGACCTTCTTCCACTTCTTCTTTGCGATCGACCAACAGACGGACAATGGTAGATATCTCCACAGCATTAGCCATGAAAGACATAGAGTGGTACAGGGGCTCTCGCCTGACAATCAGGGGGCTGTGAGGTCAATCCTAGGTAGGGGCAGATATTTCTCTCTCTTGGCACACCGAGAATATATCTACTGAACTAAACTCCGCACTGGTGACAGGAAAGGCATCTGGCCATTAAAACAGTCTGCTAGCTCCATTCAGTTGCCCAGACTCCACCCTGCAAGGGATTATGGGGCCGTTAAATGAAGATGATGATGATTAGCTGTGAAAGACACCACTGAGAGCTGATGAAGCCTCCTTGGTTGAGGAGCAAAACGTCTTCAAAGAAAAACCAAGGGAGTCCAGTTGCCTCTTGAAAAAGCACCTCTGGGACATACCACTGACTTAAGTCACTAGGAGGAAAATTCAGGAACAATTACCGCCTTGAATCTTCCAAACGCATCTGGAACGGCAACCTACTCTGTCAAAGTTCTTCCTCACCCTTCCGCCATTACAATCCAACAACAGTAACAAAAATGCTCATTAAAAAAAAAATCCATATCCAAAGAAACTGCTTACAATTAAGATCCTCTCCTTCCATTGTCGATTTGACCTCCAGGTCTGGTTGCTGTTCAGAACTGCCCAGGGTACCATTGCTGGCTTCCTGAATGACCACTGAGGAGTCCATGGCTGATGGGAGACACGGTCCAAGGGAAGTATTTCCCCAGTGGAACGTTCCAAGCGACCTACAGAGTCCAGTTTTTCTCCATCAATGCTGCTGGGAGCCCCCAAAACAGCCTGCACATTGTTAGGATTTCTGCACCAATTTCTTCACAGCAGCAAGCAATTTGGTTTAGTTCCAGCCCACTTGATGGGCGACTGAAGAATTTCTGGGGATCATTAAGAGGAGCTGCAAGAGGAAAGCAAACAATGGTTGGGTTAGATCACACGCCGAGATAAACAGACACAAACACACACACACACACACACACAGGATGACACTCCTTTTTTAAAAATAGTTCCTTGTGGGTTTTTTCTTTTCTTTTCCAGAGATCACCTACATCTGCCACATATAATTCTGAGCTCACCGAGTGCCAATCCTTACGTAATTGGCACCATCTTAATAATCGGTGGGTGGGAGCTTGCTTGGACTTCTCCAGCCTGGATGGTAAAATTAAGGAGCTTGGGGAGAGGAAATTCACAAACTAAACATTTCAGGATGACTCAGGGTGGATAAAAATCGATGATTTAAACAAACAAAAAATCCTAAAATTCAGATTTTTTAATTTTTTAAAAATCGGATTGCTTTGTATTTTTATCGAATTTATTTTAATAATAAAATGCTTTTGGAGTAAAAAAAAATCTATCTAAAGATAGTTTTCTATTTAAGATCCATTAATAATTTAGTTTATTCGGTGTGAAATGGAGCTTAGTTGTGTAGCATGAAGCTGCAGGTTCTGCAATATTGGGACTGTCAGCCAGTCAACTGCGGGTCAGAAAAGAAACCACTGCGGGGACAGAGATGATGGTGGCTCTTTAAAAATTAGGATTGAAATGGAGTTGATTTTAAATCAAGCCTTTTTTACCAGGGATTGAAATCGTGATTTAAATCATCGACTTGATTTAAATCAAATCCACCCTGCAGGATGCGTTTGGATCTCTCAGCAACACATGGAATTCATCCAGGCTTTCTTAAGGTGGCTGGATCAGGGCCCTTTTGATCGCTCCTGCAGGGAGTGGAAACAAAAACTATTTTCACTTCCTAATCGTGTTACCAGTTGCCTTTTATTTTCATCATGGCAACTGCCAGCCAGACTATTTTATCCCAACAAGCAAGGGGACAGTTTGATTTATAGGACTACGCATTTGTTTATGAGGCTATGGCTTTGGCAGAGATTAAAATACCTCTTATTGCAGATGCGTGCCTTACTAACCGAGGACAGGAAAAGAGGCCTATGGCCTGTTAAGGTTGCTTCGTTTTGCGTGAAGAAAGCAAGAGATAAAGATTACAGGTAGTCCTTTTTTTTTTTTAATTACATTTATATGCCGCCCTTCTCCGAAGACTCAGGGCGGCTCACAATTTTTGGAGCACAATCCAATGTGCTCAGCAATAGCCTTCATTCCATTGTATATGCCTGCTTATTACTAAGCGGCATTTTTACAAGGTCAGCTAATTGCCCCCAACAATCTTGGGTCCTCAATTTACCTACCCCGAGAGGATGGAAGGCTGAGTCAACCTTGAGCCTGGTGGGATTCGAGCCTACAGTAGTTGTAGACAGCTGGATCTTAAGAGCAGGCATTTACAGCCTGAGCCACCAAAGCTCTTAAGCTTAAGCTACAACAGTTCATTTAGAGACTGTTTCAAGTTACAACGGCACTGAAAAAAGCGAGTTAGGGTCATTTTTCACACTTATGATCATTGCAGATCCCCATGGTCACGTGATCAAATCCAGACGCTTGGCGACTGACTCATATTTATGATGGTTGCAGTATCCCAGGGTAATGTGATCCCCTTTTGCGACCTTCTGACAAGCAAAGCCGGTGGAGAAGATACTTAACAATCGGGTTACCCACTAAACACCTGCAGGGATTCACTTAATCAATATTGTTCACTTAACAAACGTCACGAAAGGTTGTAAAATGGGGCAAACCTCACTTAACAAATGTCTTGCTTAGCAACAGAAATGTTGGGCTCCCTTGAGGTCTTAAGTCTGTATAGAAGAATCCAGCCAAAGAAGGACTAAGAACCTCAGAATCAACCCACGTGCAGTACTAGAGCCAAAATCAAGGCAAGGAGACTACCTATAACAGTATAGGTAGGGTAAATTATAGATTTTTCTTACTCAGAATGCAAAAAGCAACTTGTAAAGGCTGTCTTTAAATGGGGCACTTAAGAGGAGATGATTTTTGTGGGACCTTATTGAAGATCTCAAGAAGTTCCATGTTTACTTGCCAACCTAAAATACCTCTTAGAAATGTGTTAGTAAGACATTAAAGTTCTCTCCTTCGTGTCATTTAGAAAACAGATTTAGATGCTCAAGATTTCAACCCTTGATGGTCCATCTTGGAAGAGGTGACTTTTCTTGGCAGGCGGCATCCAACCCCCTGCTCAGATATAGGAGACCCTATATCCATTTCAGATAAATAGTTGTCCAATCTCTTCTTATGAACCTGCAGTGTTGGAGTTTTCACAACTTCTGGAGGCAAGAAGCTTTAATTTAACACAACTTGCTGGGATGGAAGAAGGGAAGGGAAGATGTATCCAAGCCCATGTTCCTTGGGAAAGGAGCAGGGTCAAAGTCGTTGGCACACCTCAACCTCCCCTTTTGGGGTCAGACTGCCAGCCTCTGTTCACAACGCCACTCTCCGACAAATGCTTCACAACAGTGACTCTTAACCTCTATGGGTGACCTCACTAGGTGTGTTCAATCCACCCATCCATTAAAACAACCACCAGTTTCAGAGTCCTTGACCACACATCACACCTACCCAGGACTATATAGTCCATAAATGAACTTCACAGATATACACACATCAAATCTTACACTTACCTGGTCTTTATAGTATAGTCCATCAAGCAACTTCATACATATACACACCTATGCACCCCCCCACATCAAATCTTAAATCTTCCCAAATCTATATAATCCATAAAGCAACTTTAAATACATACACACCCTACATCACACCAACCTGACTCTATATAATCCATAAATCAACTTCATAATGATGTACACACATACACACCAAACCTTACACTTACCCTAGTCCATGAAGCCACTTTGTACACTGATACACACAAATACACACCCACCCACCCTACATCCCTCCTATTCAAGTCTATACGGTCCATAAAGCAACTTCATAGATGCACACACAAACAGACAGACACAGACACACAGACACACGCACACTGATCAAACCTTCCCACTCCCAGGTCTATAAACATACACACAGGCACACACACACACACACACACACACATATGTACATCCTACATCATACCTACCCAGCTCCATATAGTGCATAAATCAACTTCATACTAATGTACACACACACATCAAACCTTACCGTCCATGAATCAACTTTGTACACTGATACACACAAAAACACACCCACCCACAAAGATACCCTCTACATCACTCCCATCAAGCAACTTCATAATGTAGATGCATACACAGACAGACAGACAGACAGACAGGCGCACGCACACACACACACACAACTCACACCAAACCTTTATAAATCTTCCAGGGTCTATATAACCCATAAACCAACTTCATACAAAAACACACACACACATACCTATTCTCCACCTCACCCCTACCGAGCTCTACAGAGCTCACAGAGCCCATGTCCTACAACGCAACCTACAAGCACACAACCACCACCCACCCACCCACACACACACATACACAACCCAACCCCCACAAGGACCCAGACAGACTATCTCTCACACACCCAGAGACACGCGTGTGTGTTGCAAGACACGTGTGCAGGCCATCCCCACCTACCCCCATGCCCAGAGACAACCCCCCTCCAGTCTCCCCAGACAGGGAGACGTGTTTCGAAGTGTGTGTGTGTGTTTGCACAAGGGTGTGACTTTTATACACAGAGACACACACAGGGGGGTAATTCAGCGTCCCCACTCTCAGCCCTACAGGCCCCACAACCACCACCACCCGCTCCCTCCATACCCAGGTCCGGCCCAGCCCTTCGCCCCGCTGACCTACCCGGCTCGGCTCGGCCCGAGGCGTCCTTCCTCCTCCGAGACGTGGCGCGGGAGGCAGGCGGGGCGCAGGCGGGCCGACGCCGCCCCCTTCCCGCCGGACGGCCTCCCCTTCCTCCTCCTCCTACTCCGCCCACAGCCCGCCCAGAGGCGCCTCGGGGCACTCCGAGGCTGCACCGACGACCTGCCTAGATTTCGGGGAGAGCCAGCGTCGGAGGGGAGGTGGTGCCGAATGGAGACCGGAACGGAAGTAGCGGGGCGCTTTTTTCCACCCGAGCGTCGGACGGGTTTTGGCGACGGAACTTCCGGTAAGGAGGAAGGTAGTGAGAGAAGGGAGGAGGAGTGCGGGGGATGACGCGCCCCCGCCCCGCCTTCTGAGTTTGCCCCGCCTCCTCCTCCTCCTCTCTGCCTCCGGGAAGGTTTAGCTTAGTCTTTCCCCAACGGGGCGCCCTCTGGTGGCTGGGTTCTTTTGGCTGCCGCGCAGGGAGCGTTGCAAAGCGGGTTTGAAGGGGGGGAGGGGTTGTCCCCCTCCCACAGCACATCTGGGGGCGCCAGGTTGGGGAAGCTGCTTTCAGGATGGAGCCTTCTTTGAAGTTGTATATACAAGCATACATGCACACACACACACACGTGTGCAATATAAATACTCATACACATGGGGGACACACACCTATATGCATGAATATGCCTATGTGCATATGGCACACAGAGATATACACACAAAATATACACATCAATACATGTACAGTTTAACATGCACAAAAGTAAACACATTTATACGTATACATATATCAATGCAAATGCATATGTATATACATATACATACATAACATATACAGACACAGAGAGAGGGAGAGACAGATATAGATAGATGATAGACAAATATGGATGGACGGACAGACAGATGGAGACAGATAGAGAGGTGAATGACAGACACAGATAATAGATGTGCAGACACAGATAGATATGATAGATATATGATAGACAGATATAGATAGATGATAGACAAATATGGATAACAGACAGATGGAGACAGATAGAGAGGTGAATGACAGAAAGATAAAGACAGACAGCAGATAGATGATAGATAGATAGATAGATAGATATAGAATGATAGAATGGAGAGTAGAGAGGGAAAGGATGGATGGAGGATGGATAGATAATAGAGATAGATAATAGATATTTACACATATATATGTATGCACACAGATATACACAAATACACAGAAACATGTAGTTTATACACACCTATATTTATTTTTATTTATTTTTGTTTGTTTGTCAGGCATGTATGAGAAAACAAGTATAAGTATGAAATAACATATAAACATAAGTATAAATAGGTATAAGTATATACATAATAAATGAATACAAATAAATGGAAACAATAGGACAGTTATACACACACATACACAAACATATGCACAGATAAGTGCACAATTTGTACGTAGACACACGCATACACCAGAGTCCTTTGGGAGTTGGGCATATAAATATAATTAATAAAATAAAATAAATAATTAATAAATACACACAAACAGACACATATATATAAAGAGCCACAAACACACACCTTCCTTTTTTTCAAAACAATTTTTTAAAAATACGACCAAACCTGATGATATATAGAACCTTGTCCACTAGAGGGCACTGTTCTTTACCTTTGAAATGAGTTGTGAGATTTGTCTCTCCATAGTAAGTTAGTATTGGAGGTGCTCAGGACTCTTGAGGAATGCATTTGAAAAAAAAGGGAATAAAGCCAAAAACACTTGGAGAAAAAGCAAGAATTTTGAAAGTATCCAGAATGTACCTCTCCTCAGCCTTAAAACTGCCTTCTTTTTCTTCTCTCTCAATTTCAAGAAACTTATAATGAGGCAAATGAAGCTGTAGAAGGTCTGTCTTCTGGAGAATTTTCAAGATATCTTCTGCACCGGGTGTCAAATTTATGACCTGATTCATGGGTGCTCTGCCTATTGTAGGAGTCTGGACAATTCTAGGAGTTACCGAGATACTGTAAGGCCAGCCAATGTTTTTACTCCATCCTTGCTTCAAGGTTAAGCCGTTTGGAACAGCTGGAGACACATATCTGCAAATGCTTCTGCTTCTCCTTGCAGGAATTTGTGGAATTTCCTCAACTATGTAAGCATCTGTGCACCCACATATTTGAGACTCAGGGGGAGAGGATGAATCTGTCCCACAAAACGAAAGAGGCAACTTTGGAGGACTAAACGCTTTGGTACTTTAACATTGGTTGATAGAACAATTAATCATCAATTTTTTTTTTTCTTTTTAAGCCACTATTTTACTCTTTCGGATCACTTGTATTCTGGAAGGACGAGTGGAATAAAAGAACAACGGCTCACCTCCAGAAGAAGTTGAGGGTAATCTAACCCTGGAGGTTTTTAAGACGAGATTGGACAATCATTTGTCTGAAATGGTACAGGGTTTTCCTTCCTGAGCAGGAAGGTTGGATTAGAAGACTTCTAAAGTCCCTTCTAACTCCTATTCTGTATTTCTGCTATCCTGGGATAAGTGGCTATAGAACTGATCCGGTTCTGCTCAAGGATGTCAATCAAGAACTGTTTCTATTAGGTATAATAACAGAAAAATTGGATAAGAAAAGTATGTATTTAATATTACATGTTGTAACAGCAGCGAGGATTATATTCGCACAACATTGGAAAAATGAAGAAACACAGTGAGATGAAGAGATAATTAAGAAGATACTAACTAGACACTAAAAATCTCCACAGACCGTTCTCATGCTGGACATTCATATTTCGAACTGTTACCATCAGGGAAGCATTATAGGTGTCTTAAAATGAGGACTAATAGATTGAGAAACAGTTTTTTTCCCAAGGCAGTAATTGTCTTGAGTCAAACAGTCCATTT
Source organism: Naja naja (assembly GCA_009733165.1). Taxonomy (NCBI): domain Eukaryota; kingdom Metazoa; phylum Chordata; class Lepidosauria; order Squamata; family Elapidae; genus Naja; species Naja naja. The sequence goes on from CM019165.1 coordinate 9,181,487, forward strand.
GTGATGTAGTCCTATTATTATTATTATTATTATTATTATTATTATTATTATTATTATTTATAAAACTCTGTAGTGTGATTGTGATGTGGAGTTTGAGGCACTGTGCTGGAGTAGCTTTCAAATTTCATTGTATTCATGGAATGCAATGACAATAAAAGTATTCTATTCTATTCTACTGTGCAGAAATGGATAGACTGACATGGAAAATTAAGCAGAAAGAAGACACAGAATACTATCAAACATGGGATTTATTTTACCAATGGTTGGGTAAAAAAGGGGTAGAGATTAAGAATATAATCAGAATCGTTAAGCAAATTAAATACCCAGACAACATGATGTTTATTAAGCACTAAGAAATGTAATTAATACAAAAACCAATTTTTTAAAAAAGATCTTCGCAAGAATGGCCCTGTAGGTTGCATCGTACAGATAGTCTTCCACTTACAACCAGAATTGAGCCCAAAATGTATGTTGCTAAGTGAGTTGTTCTGTTATTCTGCTTGAGAGCTGCTATGAGATGTATGCCACTCCCATGTCTTCCGAATTAGTCCATAAGCAGAGCCTTTCTTTTTCTTTGCATCCCTTAAAAACCACAACAAAACTGGAAGTATTTGCAAGAAGAGGGAAATCCTGGGTTTGGGGGCTGCTTAAGCCGAGATACAAAGGACACAGATTGGATCGGTGGAAGCTGCCCGAACGCCTCACCTTTGGCACTGCAAAGTGGGGTCTGTTTGCAAGAAATTCTAGAAAGTGTCCTGCAATTAAGTTTTAAGAAGAGACTGGACAACCGTTTGTCTGAAACGGTTTTCTGCTTGAGCAGGGGGAGGTCGGACTAGAAGACCTCTGAGGTCTTTTCCAACTCTGTTATTCTGCTAAACCCCTGGGAAAGTTTTCAGATCCAAAGAAGGCCAGTTTTTGCTTTGTTTTTGTTTTTTTTAAGAAAAACATCCTCTCTCTCTTAATTGTTCTAGACTCGCCAGGATATTCCAATCCAATTATGAGCTTGTCACCCGAAAGATGTCAAAATGCTTTCTCTGAAACTTTCCTTTGGAAGATTAAGGCATTTAAAACATGGAATGGCCCCTTCTCGTGATGCATCCTTTCAAAATTCCAGCTCAAGCCCCCATTTGTTTTCCTCTCCTGCACACAAGAATGACTACCATCTGTCAGAAATGGTGTAGAAATGGTCTCTTGATAACAGATAACAGATCATCGGAGTTGGAAGGGACCTTATAGGTCATCTAGTCCAACCCACTGCCCAAGCGGGAGACCCTACACCATTTCTGACCGATGGCAGTCCAATCTCGTCTTGAAAGTCTGAAGTGGTGGCGCTCCCACAACTTCCGAGGGCAACTTCTGTTCCATCGGTTGATAGTTCTCACTGTCAGGAAATTCCTCCTTATTTCCAGGCTGAATCTCTCCTTGTTTCTCAGCTTCCATCCATTGTTCCTCATCTGGTCTTTGGGTGCTTTGGAAAATAGCTTGACCCCCTCCTCCTCTCTGTGGCAGCCCCTCAAATATTGGAAAGCTGCTATCCTGTCTCCCCTGGTCCTTCTCTTCCCTAGACTAGCCATGCCCAGTTCCTGTAACCGTCCTGCTTGGGCAGGGGGTTGGACTAGATGACCTACAAGGTCCCTTCCAACTCGGTTCATCTCTCTCTCTTAAGACTGAATGTTGACACAAGAGAGGATCCCCAGGAAAACTCAGAAAGTCATCCAGGACTCTTGGTTCAAGAGTCTCGGAAAAGGTCTGCAGCTTCCTAAAAGCCACAACCAAGCAACAGTGTTTGTAGGGAAGGCCAGCATTTTCTGCCCACTAAGATTTTAAGCAGCTTGTGGGGACAACAGGACCCCACACTCACTAGCACTGATGATATCACATAGTTGGGTAATGAAATGTCTGCAGGGAAACAACTGAGCTCAGAGAGCACCAAAGGACCTCACAGTTCTCCTCCTCTTCCTCCTCCTCCCTCCCTTCTAGCCCTGATGATGTGACCCAGTTGGGTAATAAAACATCTGCAAGAAAACAACCAAGCTCAGAGAGCACCAGTTTCAACCCCACTTATGACTATAACCCCGTTGCTTGTATCTTTACAACTTACATTGTTTTCTTTGTTACCCTAGTATGTTTTGACTGTGTATTAGTAACCTATGTATGATTTGATTGCTGATTAGTAACCTGTGACTATCACTAAGTGTTGTATCTTATGATTCTTGATGAATGTATTTTATTTTTTCTTATGTACGCTGAGAGCTTCTGCACCAAAGACAAATTCCTTGCGTGTCCAATCACACTTGCCCAATAAATAATTCTATTCTATTCTATTCTTCTATTATGTTACAGTTTGGGGGGTTCACCTTCAGCCCAAAGGATAAATCCCCCTCTTCGAGTTGATCCCTCCCTCAACTGTAACCTGACAATTAGCATCTTCTCAGCCTGCAGTGAGTCAAAGCAGAAGGTGTTTAACTTGCCATGAGAACCGTTAAGATGGAAAGAAAAAACAATATGCAAGGAGAACCCTTGGAGAGGTCTCTTCCTCAGTTGGTGGCATCCGAGGAAGAGGTTTTGAGTTGGTCCCATCAACACAAGATGGGTGGCCTTTCTATTCTCTGCACAGTTATCATTTCTAAGAGCTCATTTATACCTACATATTAACGTAATTTCTACACAAAGCTGAGCTTGGTCTTCTGTTTTTCTAGCAATGCTTCCACACAGCCTTCTTGTTTCTTCTCTTCCCCTTGCCCTCCCTTTCCTGTTTCTAAAATTTGTGGTGGATGTTGAATATATATATATATTCCATATATATATATATGGAAGACGAAATAACACGATGGCTCGTGTTCCTCAATAGATGCGCAGAATGAGGGAGAAGCCCACAGTTTCTGGTTTATTTGTGCTATTAAAAATTTCAGACACAAGGGACAACTTTAAAAACTTTCTGCCCTTTCGCTCTTGTTGGTCTTAAGGTGGCCCAGCTGTACATGAAAATAGTATAATCGGGGAGAAAAAGAAAAGAAGAGAAAGGAATTGAGAGGGAAAGGGAGGAAGAGGGAAAAGAGAAAGCGGGAAGGGAAGAGGGAAAATGGGAAAAAAAGAAGAAAAATAAGGATGAAAGGGAAGAAGGAAGGGATACGAAAAGAAAAGGGGAAGGGAGAGAGAGGGAAAAGGAGAGAGAAGGAAGGAGGGTGGAGGAAAATGAAGGAAGGAGGAGAAAAAAGGAAGGGAGGAAGGAAAGAAAATGAGAAGGAAGGGAGGGAGGGAAGGGAAATTGAATGAGAGAAGGAAGTAAAACCAAGCAGTAGAAGAAAACGGGAAGGAAAAAAAAGGAAGGAAAAGGAGAAGAAAGGGGGGGACTTCTCCCTTCTTTCTTAGACTCTGTAAAACAAAAAGGAACCCCAATAAAGGCAAAGGGGGACCCCAAGCAGCCGGCCGGGACAAGCGCAGCGGCGCCTCCTTTACCTCTCCCGTTAGCCGATGCTGCGCCCGCGGGCCCCCCCCCCCCCCGCCTCAACCAGGGCTGGCTAGAGGAAGACGGGGGGGGGGAGATCTCGAAGCCCCCACCCCTCCCGCCGCAGGTGACCCGCCCGCCCCGGGGAGGCGGCCAGGAAGGCGACTGGACGGCCGCGCGGGAGAAGCGGAGAACCGGGCGGGCAGCGTCGGGGGAGGACGGAGAGGGGAGCCGGGCGGGGCGCCCACCCACCCACCCCGCCAGCCAGCCAGTCCGCCCGAGCGGATAGGGGCTGAGCCTCCGCTGCCGCCGGCCGCTTCGCCCAGCAGGCAGCGTCCCAACCGGAGGAGCGAGGATGGGCCGTCCCGCCTGCTTGCTTCTGCTGACAGCGGCCGCCCTGTGCTGGTCCTGGGGGGCTCAAGGCCAGGTAACCCCTGGGGGGGGGGCAAAGGGTTCTGCCAAGCGGGGATCTCTCTCTCGTTCTCGCGGTCTCTGTCTGATCTGTCTCTCTCTCTCTCTGTCTCTCTCTTCTCATTTCTCCTCTGTTTCTTTCTCTTCTCTGTGTTGCTTTTTCCCCTTTGCAAACTGGGTCCGACGATCAGCCTCCCCTGTTCTCCCCCCCTCAAACAACAACAACTCTGCCACCCTCTACCCCCCCCCCCCCCCCCCTAACCTTGCATGGAAAGAACTTCTCCCGACGACCGCGAGAGCCGGGCACCTCTCCAAAGCGCCGCACTCGCTGCGTAATTGCGCTTCGCCTTGTCGATACTTTGGGCGAGCGGGCAAGGGAAGGAAGGAATGCGGAATGTGTGTGCGCGTGGGGGAGTTTATCCGGACAAGACGGGGTGGTTTCTCTCTCTCTCTCTCTCCCCAACCCCAATCCTCCTCCGTTTCCTGTGGGGCTCGGTGGAAAGTTGCGTGCGGGAGAGAAGGGGAGAGGTAGAGTCGGAGGAGAGCGGGGAGTTGGATTTCGAAACAGTGCCCATGTGGGTTTCATTGAAAAGGAAAATTGGGTGGGGAGGAGGAAACGGGTGGAGGGGGGCTGTTAGAAGAGCCATTCGGGGTTGTTTACGATCCTCGGAGCTGGGAGGGGAGGAAAGAGGCGGACAGGACTCCCTTTGGTTTCAAATTCCTCCCCAAACGAAGCCAGGCAGATTTGGGGGGGGGAGGGGGCGAGGGCTGCGGGGGCGTCGGAGCGCGCTTTCCCGCTTGGACGGTGCTGGGAAGCCTTCGCTTGTACCGCGCCATGGCCGTGGCATTGTAAGCCACCCACTAAGCCGCCTTCGGGAGGTTTTTCACGGGATGAACGGAGAAAGAGGAAGCAGGAGATGGTTTGATGGAGGGATGGAATGGGAGCAATTAATTTAGCGCCCTGAAATAGCCAGGAGTTGTCAGCTTCCTACGTTTGGTTCTTGAAAACCCAAGTCCGTGGTAGCAGTTCTGGATTTTAAATCCCCACTGAAGAATGAAAGTTAGAATCGATTTGGCCCCACAATGTAACCAAACAGTTTCTAACTTGAGTGGATGTTCTACCAATGGGAAAAATTCCGACCTAGCATCTTCACGGAACGGAAGAAGAGAGCTGGAGGGACCTTGGAGGTCTTCTAGTCCAACCCCCTGCCCGAGCAGGAGACCCTATTCCATTCCACACAAGTGGCTGTCCATTCTCTTCTTGAAAGCCGCCAGGGATGGAGCATATAAGGAGACCCGTGAGCCCATGCACAGGGAGGGGAAAACAGGGTCATATTCAGCCTATTGAGCTTCTTGGAAATAAGAAGAAGAACTGGTGGGACTACAGAATAGACAACATAATCATTAAAATGGGAAGAGGAGGAGAACAAGGAGAAGAACAAAGAGGAGGAAGAAGAAGGAGGAGGAAGAGGAGGAGGAGGAAGAAGAGGAAGGAGGAGAAGAGGAGAAAGAGGAGGAGGAGAAAGAGGAGGAGGAGGAAGAAGAGGAAGAAGAAGAGGAAGAAGGAGGTGTAGAAGGAGGAGGAAGAGGAGGAGGAGGAAGAAGAGGAAGAAGGAGGAGGAAGAAGAAGAAGAGGAAGAAGAAGAAGAGGAGGAAGAGGAAGAAGAAGAGGAAGAAGTAGGTGGAGAAGGAGGAGGAAGAGGAGGAGGAAGAAGGAGGAGGAAGAGGAGGAGGAGGAAGAGAAGGGGAAGGAGGAAGAAGGAGGAAGAGGAAGAAGAAGAGGAAGAAGGTTGAATCCCACTCCTGATTTTATTACCCAGCTAGATAAACATGATCAATGGTAGAAGGGAATGGGGATTGAGGAGGAGGAGGAGGAGGAAGAAGAGGAAGGAGGAGGAAGAGGAAGAAGGAGGAGGAGGAGGAGAACCTAAAGTGCTCTGGAACTTGAGAATACATACAAACAAGCACCTGCCGCACAACACCACAGACTTAACAGTTGTTGACAGGAAACACAGAAATACTGGACAGTGGATGTGGCATTAGCTGGAGACAGCAGAAGGGAAGAGAAAGAACTGGAGGGAAAAATCACAAAATACAAAGATGTGCAATAGAAGGAGAACAACTATGGCCAAAAAGAAAGCCAAGGCAGCACCCATAAGTGACAGGCACCCTGGATGCAATCCCATCCCAAAACATCTGGAGCAACCCTTGAGCACCATTAACATTGACAAAATCCCCATAAGTCAATTGCAAGAAGGCAGCTTGGCTTGCAACAGCTGACATCCTGCAACAAAACCTGCCACACCACCAAACGACAACATTTGCCTATCCCGGGTCCTCGGGAAAGACTCAAAACACCAACTCCAGTCTAAACATCTGGCTGGCTGGCTGGCTGACCAACCCTGACCAACAAAGCATTGTGAACAAAGATGGATTTTTTCTCCCCCCTCCTCCACCCGCCCTTGCTCCTAAGCTCAGGAAAATATTTGGTTAGAGGGGGGAAATACCTTCCACTCTGAAACTATGTCCCTCAATTAGCAAAGAATGCAGTTTGATTAATAAAGTCTATGACATTTCAGCTATTAAATCTGGCAGCCAGGCCGGGATCACAGCTTGCTGTATTAGCTCTCTTGCCAGATCAACCAAGCAAATAATAGAAGCCAAATCTATGCAATAAATAGTGCCGGCCAAGTGGTAAAAATGGGCCCCTTTGGCTTATAATAGATGTAGGGTTGTTTGTAGCCAACGAAGACTATAATTGAGATACTCATACCACTCTATAAAGCCTTAGTAAGATCACATCTAGAGTACCGCATCCAGTTTTGGTCAACACACTGTAAAAAAGATGTTGAGACTCTAGAAAGAGTGCAGAGAAGAGCAACCAGGATGATGAGGGGACTGGAGGCTCAAACATACGATGAAAGGTTGCAGGAACTGGGCTTGGCTAGTCTAGGGAAGAGAAGGACCAGGGGAGACAGGAGAGCAGTCTTCCAGTATTTGAGGGGCTGCCACAGAGAGGAGGAGGGGGTCAAATTATTTTCCAAAGCACCCAAAGAGCAGATGAGGAACAATGGATGGAAGCTGAGAAACAAGGAGAGATTCAACCTGGAAATAAGGAGGAATTTCCTGACAGAACCATCAACCGATGGAACAGAAGTTGCCCTCGGAAGTTGTGGGAGCTTCATCACTGGAAATATTCAAGAAGAGATTGGACTGACATTTGTCAGAAATGGTATAGGGTCTCCTGCTTGGGCAGGGGGTTGATGACCTACAAGGTCCCTTCCAACTCTGTTAATCAGTACATCTGTACAAGACCACCACAAGGAGGAAAAACACAATGGGGGAAGAGGGAGGTTGGATCAACCATGCCCAAGAATGACCAACATATGGGAAAATTGCCTTCGGCAAGGCACTGATATCCTGGATCCACTCAGCAGAGTGATCTCCAGTTCCTCAAACACAGTCAGATTGTCCTACTTTCATCTCCACATCGGTTCTTCTCAATTTGGAGACCTTCCAGATAATGGAGACTTTGACTCCCAGATTTCTCAGTAAAGACTCGTGATATGGAGACGGAGGCATGGAGCTGAAAGGATGCTATTCTTTTGAGCTCCTCTTTTGGGAAATCCACGATCCAGCCAGAGTTTTGGTACTTGCTGTGAGAGCAAGTTGGTCTACTTGTAGAGCTGCAACTAAAACTAATGCAAGGAACTAATGTTCATCAAAACCAATATTCATCAAAACAATGCATAATCAAAAACTCCGCAATTTGGTGGCCCATAACTTTCTTAAGTTAACTTTCTTAAGTTAAGTTAAGGTTAAGTTAAGGGGGCTAAGACGCCTAGCTTGTTGATCAGAAAGGTTGGCAGTTCAGCGGTTTGAACCCCCAGCGCCGCGTAATGGAGTGAGCTCCCGTTCCTTGTCCCAGCTTCTGCCACCCTAGCAGTTCGAAAGCATGTAAAAAATGCAAGTAGAAAAATAGGGATCCCTTTGGTGGGAAGGGAACAGTGTTCCGTGCGCCTTATCGGCGTTCAGTCATGCTGGCTACATGACCACGGAGACGTCTTTGGACAGCACTGGCTCTTCAGCTTTGTAATGGAGATGAGCACCGCCCCCTAGAGCCGGAAACGACTAGCACATTTTACGTGCGAGGGGAACCTTTAACTTTGTTAAGAGGAAGCAGGGAGGGGAAATAAAATTATTGAAGGCATTTGGGGAGGTTGAAAGCCAGAGGAAGTAATCAAAATGATCTTCTATGGCTAGCCTCTTTCATTTCACACATGTGGGTTGTTTTCTTATCCATATGGCCTTCTGTAGCATGCTCAACATGTGGGAACGTCCTGGCGTCTACATGAAAGAAAGTCTACTTTGCGCTCCTCGAAAACAAAGTCCAATTTCTGTTTTCACCTCAGCATGGGGGAGAGGGAGAAGGGAAGGGAAGGAACTGAGCTTTGAAAAACCAGCAATGAGCCTCTCCTATAATTTCCCCCGAGGGTTTGATTTGAGCATTGCTCGGGATCTTCTCAGCAGATTCCCAGGATTGTGATCCTGAGGGAGATCTGCTGGGCTGGGTTTCCTGAAGAGAAGACCACTACATTAGGAATCTATAAATTAATCAGGAGAAACCAACCAAGGAGAGAAACAACTTAGAACTAAGGAGAAATTTCCTGACAGTGGGAACTGTTAAGTTTGCATGAAGAGGCAGACGTGGAGTGCTTCAGCTCTTAAGTTTATTAGTGACTTCAGCTCAGAACGGACCCGATTTGGCTTAGCCGAGGCAGCTCTATATAGCCGGCTGCCTCGGCTGACAGCCAATCAGAGTGCAGGGTTTTCCCGCACTTTTTAACCAATGATTTCAAACACTTTACAAGAACAACCAATCAATTCAAACTCTGCATACATAACAGGAACAATGAACCAGCGGGACGACTTGGCCTCCAGAACTTCTGGGTGCTCCATCGCTGGAAGTTTTTAAGAAGAGATGGCACAACCATTTGTTTGGGATGATGTAAGGTCTCCTGCTGGTTGGACTAGAAGACCTCCAAGGTCCCTTCCAACTTGGTTATTCTGTTATTCTGATACAGCAACGCAGCTTTTCCCTTCTCGCTCGTTTTGCTTGATTGAGACAAGGCTGCCTGCAGGACAAGACAACATCTCTCAAAGATTCCAACATCAAAATTCTCCTAAGTATTGAACTCTCTGGTTTTTTTGCCTCCCAAATCGCCAGGAGTACAGTGCAAGCTTTGCAAGTTATCCATTTAGCATAGGTAGTCCTTGACTTACGCCCGCAAATAAACCCAACATTTCCATCGCCAAGCGAAACAGTTGTTTTTGTCCCATTTCACAACCTTTCTCGCCACAGCAATTGTTAAAGTTTAGGAACATGGTTGTTAAGTGAAGCTGGTTCCCGCTCCTGTTGCCTTCGTCACAAAAAGGGAACACGAACCCAGGCGACACTGCAACCATCATAAAGATGAACCAGTTGGCCAAGCATCCACATTTTGATCATGGGGAAGCTTATAATGGTAGAAAACAGCCATAGGTTATTTTTTCAGTGCTGTGGCTTCATACAAGGAGGCAAGAAAGGCACGAAAAATTGGTGGGGCCTTGGTGGTGCAGGCTGTTAAATGCCTAGCACTTAGCTCCAGCTGCCTGCAATTAGTGCAGGCTCGAATCCCACCAGGCTCAAGGTTGACTCAGCCTTCCATCCTCTCGGGGTAGGTAAAGTGAGGACCCAAGATTGTTGGGGGCAATAAGCTGACTTTGTAAAAATGCTGCTTAGTAATAAGCAGGCATATACAATGGAAGGAAGGCTATTGCTGAGCACATTGGGTTGTATCCCAAAAATTGTAAGCCGCCCTGAGTCTTCGGAGAAGGGCAGCATATAAATGTAATTAATAAAAAAAAAATGAGCCAGCCGTGTGGTGCAGCTGCCAAAAAAGCCAGCACAGTTCTAGGCTGCATAAATAGAGGGATAGAATCAAGATCAGGTGAAGCGTTAATACCACTTTATAAGGCCTTGGTGAGGCCACACTTGGAATCCTGCATCCAGTTTTGGTCACCAGACTATAAAAAAGGATGTTGAGATTCTAGAAAGAGTGCACAGAAGAGCAACAAAGAGGATGAGGGGACTGGAGGCTAAAACATATGAAGGACGGTTGCAGGAACTGGGTATGTCTAGTTTGCTGAAAAGAAGGACTAGGGGAGACTGATAGCAGTCTTCCAATATTTGAGGGGCTGCCCCAAAAAAGAGGGAGTCAAGCTATTCTCCAAAGCACCTGAAGGCAGGACAAGAAACAATGGATGGTAACTAAACACAGCAGAGAAGCAACTTAGAACCAAGGAGAAATTTCCTGCAGTTAGAACAATTAATCAGTGGAACAACTTGCCTCCAGAAGTTGTGAATGCTCCAACACTGGAAGTTTTTAAGAAGAGATTGGATAACCATTTGTCTGAAATGGTGTAGGGTTTCCTGCCCAGGCAGGGGGTTGGACTAGAAGGCCTCCAAGGTCCCTTCCAACTCTGTTATTCTATAATCAAATGAATGGTTGTAAGTCGAGGGCCACCTATAAGGAAGTAAGTTTAATGTTGTAAATAAATCTAAGTTCTGAAAGATCGCTCTGCATTAAATTCTGCATTAAACAAGGTAGTGAAGAAATAATCTGGATCTAGCTGTTGTTTCAGATCACGAGATCACCAGTTGCGACCATCCCAGCCAGATCTGGACAATCAACGTCCAATACAGGGTAGCCCTCGACTTATGACCACCACTGAGCCCAGTCACTCACATTGTTAAGCGAGACATTTCTTAAGTGAATCTTAACCCATTCTACAATCTTTCGAGCCACCCTTGTCAAGTCAGTCACCGCAGTTGTTCAATTAGTAACCCGGTTGTTAAGTGAATCTGGCTTCCCCCCCTGGACTCCACTGGTCAGACGGTCACAAAAGGGGATCACTTGACCCCAGGATGCTGCAACCATCATAATACGAGTCGGTTGCCAAACGTTCCGAATTTTAACCACGAGCACGGGGATGCAACGATCGTGAGGGTGAAACACGGTCGTAAGTCACTCTTTTCAGTGCTGTTATGAACGGCCACTAAACGAACCGTTGTTAAGTCGAGGGCTACCTGTAGAGGAAGTTGGATTTGCTTAATGACTGCATGAGTCATTTAACAACGCAGTGATTCGCTGAACAACCGTGGCAAAAAAACCCAAAACGTTGTAACATTGGCATGGCTCGTTGGCTTAGCCAGGGAAATTCTGGCTTCAACTGAGGTCACAAGTCGAGGACTTACCTGTGTTTGGGACACTCCACTAGGAAGAGAAAGATAGAAGGAAACAACAAGCTGTTTGGTATTCAAGGTGGTTGTGAAGAAAACCACACCTTTTCTGAATGAGTAAGCCAGCCTGCTGTTGACTCACAGACAATTTTCTCTTTCCGTGCAATTACCAGGCAGACCTTCCTGGCATCTGAAGCTGTAATCAGCGAGATAAAAACATGTCAACTAAGCTCAAGTAATTTGGTGCTATGGGAAAAAAAATAATTTCTGGCTAAGCCCAAAGATCAGAAGCAAATTCTAAATCTTGCTGGGCTTTTTCCTAATTAAAGAGATAGTTGTATTTACCATATAAAATCCAGCTGGTTATGATGCAAAGCAGCGGTATAAACGCAACGATAATCTACTATATTGGATTAGGGTTTTTTATTTTTAAAAAAAAATCTAATAGATTTAATTAGGCTTACACGCTTTCTCATCTCTGAGCATTTCTGTGTAAAAGATTTGAAAGAAGAGAAGATCACGTGTCCATCCAGATGTTGCTGAACATCAGCTAGCGTGGCTTCGAGCAAAGGATCTGTTAGGGACAGATCTTCAGCAAGCTCGGATGGTACCAGATCGGGGGTTGTAAAAATCTGCATGACCACAAGATGGCAGCAGAGACATGTTAGGATGATAACTCTTTGGCTCCATCTTGTGGCCATTTGGATTTTATATTATACACTATTTTTCTTTTAATGACCCTTGCATGGGGGTGGGGGTGGAGAGTCGGGGCAACGAATGAAGCTGAGTGTTTACTGGCTGGATGCCCTTCCTGTCACCAGTGCGGAGTTGTTTTTCAGCAGATATATTCTCAGTATACCCAGAGACAGAAAAATCTGCTGCCACCTAGGATTGACCTCACAACCTCCTGATTGTGAGGTGAGAACTGCACTTCTAAGCCACCGCACCACTCTTATGCACTATATAATATAGATTTTTGCATCTCATTGCGTAAAATGAGTATCAGTCTTGATACCACAATTGTTTGGGTCTTCAAGAAAAATTAGGAGAAACAATAAAATCCTAAAACACCACACTCATTACCAATTATTTTAAAAAAGAAAACTTTTTTGGGGTGATGACAATTCCAGAAGATCATCAAGAGGCATCAGGTGTCGCAAGTCTTCTTCTCTATATATAAAAGCGAAAGACCCCTCACGCATCATCACAAAATCTCCAGAACCGTAAAGCCTACAAACTTGAAATTTGGCATGCATGTTCCTCTTGGCTTCTAGGTGCTCACTAAGAAAGGATTTTTCCAAATGACCATCAGAGCATTAGTATTTCCTATATATTACTATTAACACGCTCTGATTCTAAGGAGTTCTACTCCCCCTCCCCACCTGAAAAGAAATCTCTTCCAAATGCAAAACACAAGCAGAGGAGTTTCAGTTTCAGTTTCAGTTTCGCAGCAGCAGCAAGCAGCTTGAGTACAGAACAGTTGAGCTAAGCCACGCCCAGGCTCCTTGCTGCCTCCTTGCTCACACAGCAAATACTATTTCAGTTTCCAAACAGCCCTCAACTCTCTCACACACTGACAGGATGCTAGCCAGATGAATACTGATGGATGCTGGTAGGCAAAGACAGAATTTTTTCCTCTTTATTTTCCTCCCCAAAAATTAAGCCCCAATCACATTGTTTCATAGCGAAGCACAGGTATCCAGCTAGTTACATACATTTTGGGATCAACCCTGAGAAAGCTGCCTTACCCTGGAATGGAGAAGGAGGGCTTCATCACTGTCTCTTCTTCTGACAAACAAATATCTTGGGTCAAATCCTTGTTCTAAGCCAAAGAATATGATTTGGAGCAGAAACAAACCACGATTTTATTTATTTATTTATTTTATTGGACTTATATGCCGCCCCATCTCTGAAGAGTCGGGGTGGCTCACAACTAAAAACATACATTTACAATAAATAGCTAAAAAAGAATTAAACAAGTACAAAGCCCAATAATACCACCGATGTGGAGAAGGAGGTGACTCCGGGCATGAAGCTGAGAGAAAACTTGGGGAAAAAAAACCCCTTTCTCCAGAAGTTGCTCCATCACTGGAGGTTTGTAAGAAGAGATTAGACAGCCATTCGTCCAAAAGATATAGGGTGTCTTTTCTGAGGAGGGGTGGACTAGAAGACCTCTAAGGCCCCTCCCAACCTTGTTATTCCTATTATTCTCCAGCGAGTTTTAATTTCCGACCGAAGGGGAAAGAATCTGCAATATTTTCACATCTGGGCTTATACACAAACTCTGTGTGACTTCTCTGTTCTCCTGCCAAGATCCATTTGTGTTTAAACAGACTAAAAATGACTTAATCCCTTTGTAGTTGTTTTTTTAAAAACCTTTTTTCCTCCACAATTAACGCCAGAAAACGGATGGTGTTTGGAAGAAAATCTTGTTAATGTATAACTTTGCTTTATCCAAGCTTGATCGTGAGTGGGGCGGGGGATAGCAAAATATAGGAGGGTTTATAACTTTTGGGTTGAGGCTGAAATTCCATGGATGTTTTATATCCTTGGACTGAAGCCTCACCGTAAACCACAGAAGCACTGAGACTTTTCTAAACAACACAGGCAGTCCTTGAGTTACAACTACTCATTTAGTGACTGTTCAAAGTTACCAAGGCACTCAAAAGAGCAACTTACAACCAATTTTCACACCTACAGCCATTGTAGCATTCTCCCACGGTGATGGGATCAAAATTTAGACGCTTAGAGCCAGATTAACAACCGTGTTGCTACCTGAACAACGGAAGGGGTTCACTCAGCAATGGTGGCAAGTAAATGTGAAATGGGGCAAAACTCAATAACTGAGCCACAAAAAGTTGGGCTCGTGGTCGTATTTCAAGGACTACCTGTATATTTTTTTATGTTATAGCTTTAACACATCAGACAGAGTGTCTCTTCTCTTGATGGAGAAGACACTGGCTAGTTTTCCTCAATTCGATTGAGAATAGAGGTCTTCTAGTCCAGCTCAAGCAGGAGACCCTACACCAGAGGTCTCCAAACTTGAAGACTTGAAGACTTGTGGACTTCAGCTCCCAGAATCCCCCAGTCAGGTCTCCACACTTGAAGACTTGTGGACTTCAGCTCCCAGAATCCCCCAGTCAGGTCTCCAAACTTGAAGACTTGTGGACTTCAGCTCCCAGAAACCCCCAGTCAGGTCTCCAAACTTGAAGACTTGTGGACTTCAGCTCCCAGAAACCCCCAGTCAGGTCTCCACACTTGAAGACTTGAAGACTTGTGGACTTCAGCGCCCAGAATCCCCCAGTCAGGTCTCCACACTTGAAGACTTGAAGACTTGTGGACTTCAGCGCCCAGAATTCCCCAGTCAGGTCTCCAAACTTGAAGACTTGAAGACTTGTGGACTTCAGCCCAGAATTCCCCAGTCAGGTCTCCAAACTTGAAGACTTGAAGACTTGTGGACTTCAGCTCCCAGAATTCCCCAGTCAGGTCTCCAAACTTGAAGACTTGTGGACTTCAACTCCCAGAATTCTGGGAGTTGAGTTCTGGGAGCTGAAGTCCACAAGTCTTCAAGTTGCCAAGTTTGAGGACCCCTGCCCTATACCATTGGGACAAGCGGCTGTCCAGTCTCTTCTTAAAAACCTCCAGTGATGGAGCACCCACAACTTCTGGAGGCCAGCTGTTCCACTGACTTCCTCAACACAACCAGTTGTGTTTGGGTTGCAGGTCTTGAAAGACTGAACCAGCTTGAGTCCCAACATTTTTCAAGACAGGAAAAACTTTGTTTTGTATCCATGAGTGACAAATAAACGCAGAGCCGATGGGTCCAAAAGGAGGAGGACTTGGTCAGTTGACAGAGCAAATGCTTTTGTTGAAGGAAATGAGTATGAATTTTCCTCATTTTAGGATATTAGAATTACAGAGTTGGAAGGGACCTTGGAGGTCTTCTAGTCCAGCCCCCTGCCTAGGCAGGAAACCCTACACTACTTCAGACAAATGGTTATCCAACATCTTTTTTAAAACTTCCAGTGTTGGAAAATTCACAATTTCTGGAGCCAAGTTGTTCCACTGATTAATTGTTCTCATTGCAAGGAAATTTCTCCTTAGTTCCAGGTTGTTTCTCTCCTTGATTAGTTTCCACCCATGGATTCTTGTCCTGCCTTCAGGTGCTTTGGAGAATAGCTTGACTCCCTCTTCTTTGGGGCAGCCCCTGAGATACTGGAAGGCTGCTATCATGTCACCCCCAGTCCTTCTTTTTATTATTTATTTTATTTTATTTTATTTGACTTGTATGCCGGCACTCTCCTAAAGGACTCGGGGTGGCTCACAGATAAAAACATAGAACAATAAATAATTTTTAAAAAGATTAAACCTAACAAGCCAAATCCAACAGTAAAAAAAACCCAATTAAAATCCCACCCTCCCCCACAGGAGGTCAGTCCAGCCCAGCCTGTAAGAACAACCAGGTTTTTAGATCGCGCCGGAAAGAGGAGAGATCGGGGGCCAGCCGGAGCTCAACGGGTAGTTGATTCCATAAGGCGGGAGCCGCTACAGAATAGGCCCTTCCCCGGGGCACCGCCAGCCGACATTGTCGTGCGGACGGCACCCCGAGGAGTCCCAGCCTGTGTGCTCGCACAGGGCGATCGATATTTGATGTCGGCAGGAGACGCTCCCGCAAGTACCCCGGACCCAAGCCATGAAGGACTTTGAATGTTAATACCAACACCTTGAACCTTTTCATCCGACTTCTAGGCATATCCAGTTCCATCAACCCTTCTTTATATATTTTAGCCTCCAGTGCCCTAATCATCTTTGTTGCTCTTCTCTGCACTCTTTCTAGGGTCTCAACATCTTTTTTACATCGTGGTGACCAAAACTGGATGCAATATTCCAAGTAAGGTCTTTTCAAGGCCTTATAAAGTGGTATTAACACTTCACGTGATCTTGATCCCATCCCTCTGTTTATGCAGCCTAGAACTGTGTTGGTTGTTATTTAGCAGCTGCAGCCCACGGCTGGCTCATATTTAAATTTTTGTCGTTTCAGGTCTATTATTCCTGTGGAGCTCAGTTCAGTTCCTGGGAAAGAGGACTGATTTTATCTCCTGGCTTCCCCAACAATTATTCATCGGGCATGCACTGCGTCTGGCGATTTCTTATCCCTGCTAAGGCCTACTTATTGTTGGAGATCTTTGACTTCGATGTGTTTGAAAGCATCAGTGACAAAGACCCAAATGCCTGGGATGGCTATTTTGCTTTGACCCAAAATACAAACAAGGATTCTTCTCCCAGAGAAGAAACCACAGAGTATTCGAGCACCATCTTCCCAACCGAGACTTCGGTTGACCCTGATCTTGACTCAACAGATCTTGATGATGGCCTTCCGGAAGCCACTTCTCAAAACCTTGAGTGGAAAGAATTGCACCCAAGCAGAGAACCCAAAGCTGTCACTCAACCAAGTAAATTTCCAATCCAGGAAGGAACCGGCGATACCTTGACAAGACAAGGTGGGAAACAGGAGAAGAAGGACTTGATGGAGAAAATATACTTTGCCCACTACCCTGCTAAGGAGAACGCTGAAGGTGCTCAGAAACGTGTAGGAAAGGTGATTTTGGGAGAAGAAGCTGCCATTTCAACTGTGATCTTGCCGCTCAACATCTCTTCCACGCCATCGTTCTCCGCTGATGTTTGTCCAGATGACGTCTTGTACGTCTCGGACCTCATCGCTTTTTCTTCTCGCTTCTGTGGGACCAAATCGCCCTTGAACCAAAACATGACCTTTGGGTCTTCTCTTAAGATGGTGGAAGTTATTGTGGAGCTGATCACCACAACCAACCGTGGGCGAGGCTTCGCCATGCTCTTTGAGTACAAGAACGGGACAGAGGTGATACCCACGAACGACATCCAGGATGGAGAAGAGAATACCATGATGTTGGTGGTCATCACGGGCATCCTGTTCTTTGCAATGGTTCTTTTGTCCTCGCTCTGCATTGCATGTAGGTAAGTGAGAGGTGGTGGATTCTTCACCGTTTTGTGTTTTCAGTCTTAAGAGACTAACCGAGTTGGAAGGGACCTTGTAGGTCATCTGGTCCTACCCCCTCCTGCCCAAGCAGGAGACCCCACACCATTTCTGACAGATGGCAGTCCAGTCTCGTCTTGAAAGCTTCCAGTGATGAAGCTACCACAACTTCCGAAGGCAACTTCTGTTCCTTTGGTTGATTGTTCTCACTGTCAGAAAATGTCTCCTTATTTCCAGGTTGAATCTCTCCTTGGTCAGTTTCCATCCATTGTTCCTTGGCTGGCCTTTGGGTGCCTTGGAGAATAAATTGACCCCTTTCTCCTCTCTGTGGCAGCCCCTCAAATATTGGAAGACGGCTATCCTGTCTCCCCTGGTCCTTCTCTTCCTAGACTAGCCAGGCCCAGTTCCTGCAACCGTTCAACGTATGTTTTAGTCTCCAGGCCTTTGATCATCTTAGATAGATTCAGATTAACAGAGTTGGAAGGAACCTTGTAGGTCATTTAGTTCAACATCCCCTCCCCCCGGAATGACTCATGATTGATTCTCGGAGATCCCAAGCTTCAAACTCCTTTCCTTGGTGCAACACCGATCTGAAAGTCCCAAACTTGATTGCTCAGTGATTGAAGAGGGAAAAAATCAGTTTTGGGGAGCATGGGATATGTTCTCCTTCCCTGTTGCTCCGCTGTGTTTTCCGAAGCCTCAGCAAGCAGCCACCCCACCGCGGCGGAGTTTATTTCTCTTGATCCTTCTCTTCATCATCTCCTCCTTCTCGTATTCATTGGTGAGGCTAAAAAGTAGCAGCCCAGTCCACAAACCTGGCCCAGACATATTTCTCCAATTCTGGTCATGTAGGTCACCTAACACTGTTTGAATAGTGTGTGTTTGTGCGTGTAAATGTGGGGGGAAAGCCAGTGAAATGTCCAAAGATTCATTTTCCTCCACCATCCTCTGCGGATTCTCCAAGAGTTTTGCCACACTGCTCCCTTTGTGTACCGGTTGGAGAAGGAATGAAAGCTTCCCTTGTTGGTTGGCCAATCCTTCTAATTGCTTTTTGGCCCCCGAATTCGTCTGGCCACCTTCGTGAATACGAACCATGGATGCCCTGTAGAATCCAGGATGGGGTCATTTCGATTCATTGGCCAAGACAAACAAAGAGGTTGCCTCCAAAGGTCTCCCAACTTGGCAAACTGTGGAATAGCCGAACTTACAGGAAGTCCCCGGCTTACGACTGCAATTGAGCCCAGAGGTTATGTTGCTGAGCGAGACAAAGGAATAATGGATGGAAACTGAACAAGGAGAGATTCAACCTGGAAATAAGGAGGAATTTCCTGACAGTGAGAACAATCAACCGACAGAACAGAAGTTGCCTTCAGAAGTTGTGGGAGCTTCATCCCTGGAGGCTTTCAAGAAGAGATTGGACTGCCATCTGTTAGGAATGGTGTAGGGTTTCCTGCTTGGGTGGGGGGTTGGATTAGATGACCTACAAGGTCCCTTCCACCTCTGTTATTCTGTTAACTGTGTTAAATGATTTGAAGTGTTTTCTGTTCCTTTATTTTCCAGGTGGAGATTATGTCTCAAAAGAAGTTCTCTGGAAGTCCACAGTGATCAAGAAGTAAGTATAATTATTTCAGGTCCTTCTGTGGACTTTGTTTACCAATTTTGAAACTGGTCGCTGCTCGATTGCTTGAACTTGGAAATGTTTGGAATTGCAGAATCAGATCCAGAACTCCGGGGTTGACATCAGTGAACTCCAGCTGGTGATCCCATGTCAAGAAAACGAAAACAACAATCATTCTCTTGGGGGAAATGGCATCAGTAAGCAGACTTTGTTGTCCCATCTTTGTAACTAGAGAGTTCTTGTTTAGCACCCAATAGTCCATTTCATCCTTGCTGTGATATCGCGCAACCAAAGAGTATTACGAATTTCTTGTGTGTGGATTAAGGAATGACCTGCTAATATATTAGAGACATCCTTTAATAGCATCTGGTTATTTCTGAACCACTGTGAGGGAATTGTGGGAAGCAAAGTCCAATGTATCTAGAGGTCCTACAAGATTAGGGAAAGTTGATAGAAGACATGAAGAGGCACTCTGGAAGTCTTCCAAGGAGAAGATTCATGACTGTTAGAGAAGATCTGTGACTATTGAGCAGTATTTCTCAACCTTGACAACTTTAAGATGAGTAAGTCTTCCAACTCCCAGAATTCCCCAGCCAGCAAAGAGTGGTGGTGGTAAAGAATGAAACTCTAGATGAAGTTGGTTGGGGAATTCTGGGAGTTGAAATCCATCCTTGTTAAAGCTGCCAAAATTGAGAAGCCTGAAAGAATTACAAATGATTCTGAAAATGTGCTTGCTATTTCTTTGGTGCAAATGAATAAATTTTGGTATTTTCTCCAGGCACTTCCTGCCCTGGCAATCTGGAACCCATCATCGATCTAGATTCCCCTCCAATGTCTGCAGTGATGGGAGATGATGACGTTTTCATTATTTCTGCCAATCCAGAACCTGGTCACTTGAGTTTTACCTCTTGTAAAATACAGGTAAGGAACAGGTAAGGGGCAGAGAGAGAGAGAGAGAAGAAAGAAAGAAAGAGGGAGAGAAAAAGAGAAAGAATAAAAGAGAAAAGAGAGAGAAAAAGAAAAAAGGGAAAGAAAGACAAAGCAAGCAAGAGAAAAAAAGGAAAGAAAGGAGAAAGGCAGAAAGAAAGGGGGGAGAGAAAAAAAGATAATGAGAGAAATAGGAGAGAGAAAAAGAGAAGGGAAAAGAGAGGGAGAGATAAAGAGAGATAAAAAGGTAAAGAAAGGGAGACATAGAAGGGGAGAAAAAGAGAGAAGGAAGAAAGAGAGGGAGAGATAGAGAGAGATAAATAGGTAAAGAAAGAGAAATAGAAGGAGAGAGAGAGAAAGGTGGTTTCCTTGTTTAGATTTTGCCTGCTTTTAATCTCATTTTTGCCAGCCAAATGTTTTGGCTTTCCTTGCATTTCATCCATAAACATCCAGCCATATTTTTCCTGCACGGATTCTTACTCTGACCCAGTGGTGGGATTCAAATAATTTAACAACCGCTTCTCTGCCCTAATGATTTATTCCAACAACCAGTTCACCAAACTGCTCAGCAACTTAACAACCGGTTCTATTGAACCGGTGTGAACCCAACCACTGCTCTGACCCGAACAGATGGGATTGTCTGGGGACCAGCTGGCTGTAGTGACCATCCGTTTCCCCAGAAAGACATGCCGTGGCTCAAGAGAAAGCGTTCAATCAGCCCTGCGCGCTGCCTGAAAACCCCACGCCATCTTCCCACGGGGGTTTCCCTCTCTCCTTAGGACAAGGCGTTGACTAGAAGCATCACCAGCCCGACTTCCGTGTCAGAATGGCTGATCCCCAAGCAGACGGAGCCCGGCAGCCAAGTGTCCAACTCCCTGAAGCAGCAGGCGTGGCGCGCACGTACCTTCCACAACCTCTTGGCTCCCTTCCCACAGCTGCAGGAGCAATGGGGCCACTGGAGCCACAACGGTCCTTTCCCCAAAGCAGCCAAAAGCGGAGTGAGTATTGGTGCCTGGGGAGGAGAGGAGGCAGGTGTGAAGCTTGAAACCAGCTGTTCCATCATGGGTTCAAGGTGCAGGTAGTCCTCGACTTAACGACCATTCATTTGAGGTTATGACGGCGCTGGAAAAAATGGGGCTTGCAACCCATTCTTGCCTTGGGACCGACCCACCCCAGCAACCTGATGGTCACGGATCGAGCTTGGGGACTGGCACGCGTTGACGGTGGGGGCCATCCAGGGATCACGTGGGATCTCCATTTGGGGGCCTTCCAACAAGCCAAGCCAATGGGGGAAGCTGGATTGGCCTAACAACCAAGGTGATTCGCTTAATGGCTGTAGCAAAACGGCCGTAAAATCAGGCACAACTCAAGGATGGATGTTCTAAGTTGTACGTCAAGTTCTACTTGTACATAACAGTGTAACAAAATCTGTGCTGAACCAAACTGGCATTATACACTCCAGCACATATATCGTATATTCTACCATCTCTCTCTCTTTCTCTCTGTGTATATACATACATATACATATATATTTCTCTCTCTGTCTCTCTTTGTATCTATCTATCTACTGGTCTCTCTCTCTGTTTCTCTCTCTGTCTGTCCATCATCTCTGTCATTTATCTACCCATCCACCCATCTGTCTACATTCATAGCTATCTATCCATATCTATGTGGTCTATCTCTACTTATGACTCTATCCATATCTATCCATCCATATTCATCCATCCATCCATCTATCTATCTATCTATCTATCTATCTATCTATCTATCTATCTCACACTTTCTCTATTCCATCTTTATTTCTTCCCCTCTCTCATCTGTAACTGTCTAACCCAGGGGTCTTCAAACTTGACAGCTTTAAGACTTGTGGACCTCAACTCCCAGAATTCCTCCTCCAGTAGTGTTAGTTCAGGAATTCTGGGAGTTGAAGTCCACATGTCTTAAACTTGATCTAACCCATATGCAAGAGCCTTAAAGGAATGCTGCTTCTCCATTTTCTCTCAAAAGTTCTTGACACGGATCTTCTCTTCCCTGCCAGGGTTTTTCAACCTCCACTCCAAACCAGCCCATCAGAATTCAGAAAGCTACCTCCACTGGAGAAGCTGAAGGAACGTCCAAAGGGCCCCACTCGGAAGGCTTGGCCAGTAACCCATGGACACCCTCGGCCCAGAAACCGCAGAAGCTGACCGGTGGTTCTAACTCGAGGAGGTCCCAATTCGCAAACCCCTCTTTCGATCTCTTGACCGGTTCTCCTGCCTGTGGCCAACTGAGGCTTCCTGAGCACTCCAAAGTTGAGGGCCCCCTGTCCCTTGTCCAAAGTCCCTGCCTGGGAAGGAAGGATGCCCTGGACGCTGCCTCCTTCCGATTGAAAAGCAGCGCCATCAACTCTTCCAAGCCCAAGGAGGCTTCTGTAGACGTGGACGGGCCCAAAGCAGTGTTTGCGATTTCTGAGAAAGGAGATGACCAACAGCCTTTGGTTTTGGCAGAGCATGCCAATCAGTGCACCGACGTTTTGTCCGAGACGAACGCGGTCATCTGTGAAGGAGGACCAGCCACGAGGAAGGAGCAGATGGTGGACCTATCGCTTGAAGAAGACTTGGAGGAGGCCCCCAGAAGCAGGTTGGGCATGGGTCTGTGGGGGGACCCCTCCTCCAGCTCCTCCCAAGATGCTTTTCAGGGTGATGGGGTTGAAACCTATGCTCCTGGCCCAAAACCAGAGCCCCTGGCCCGTTTCGATTCAACAGCTTGTCCGAACGTGCTCTTTTGATCGGGAAGAGTCCTTGTTTTGTGGAACTGGAAGTGGACATGACCGAATGATCCTTTGAGATGGAACAGAGCTGTTCTGCCTACAGACATCCAGAGAGAGACAGCCTTTACATCTGCTTAGGCCCGGACGCGATGCTGCACTCCACAACGCTTGCCCAAAAACTTTAAGTGGGATGCAATGATGACGGATGTGCTGTGGAGCACAATTTTCGGTCTTGAATGCACGGAGACCCACCTGATGTTTTTTCCCCCTCTGAAATAAGCTTGCTTTTTAAAAAAAGTTGTGTTTGAATTGGGGTGTGTGATCAGATCTAAAGCCTATCAGGCTTTAGGTAAAGAGACTGTTCTGGATACAATCCTTAGCAAGAGATCAACCAAATTCTGGCCATGATGGGTGGAACGTTCCACTGATGCTTGATTATAGTTCCAGAAAGAGGGTGACTTATGGACAGAGCTGGGATAACCAGGGGACGGCTTCAAAAATTTTAGCAAGGGGTTCTCTGCCCAGTTGCTGGGTGGGTGTGGCCATGGGGGGCGTGGCCTAGTCGGCCTCCTGCACCATGGTGTGGGGGCGTTTTTGCCTTCCCCGGGCTCTGGAGGCTGACTAGGCCACGCCCACCATGGCCACACCCACCCAGCAACTGGGCAGAGAAACCCTTGCTAAAATGGGCTCTGGAGGCTCTTTGGAAGCCAGAAATGGGTCCACTTCTGGCCTTCCCAAGCTTCTGGGAGGCCCATTTTTCACCCTCCCCAAGCCTCTGCATGTGCCCTGCACTTATCTGCATCCAAAAGGCCATGGCTCCTGGGAGGGGCAGTGGGGAGTCTGGGATTTGGGGTTCTCTGGAGAGGGGGCAACTGGCAGCTGCAATGGTGAGAAGGCGGAGGTTTAGAGTCAATGGAGTGGTGATGCAGTTGGATAGGTTCTCCAAACTGCAGAGAATCTTAGCTAGGGGCTCTCCTGAACCCCTGCGAACCCACAGCAGCCCCACCCCTGGGGATAACTAAAAATATAAGCAACCCCTGCGAACCCACAGCAGCCCCACCCCTGGGGATAACTAAAAATATAAGCAATGCATGTGAGAAGGCAATTGGAGGAAAACTTTAGATTAGCACATTTTATTCAAAGGCAATGGCTTTTGTGAATCCTCTCTCTCTCCCCCTACTACAGTGAGAAGATGCAGTTTCAGTTGATAGCAATTCCAAAGTCAGGCCAACCAAAACACAGCCACCACACCAACAGGGTTTGCCATTCGCACAACCCGTCACGCCCAGTTGGTGTGAACTTGGATTCGAGTTTGGGTGGGTTGAAGTTGTGAGATTGCCAAAATGTTACCGTGCCAAGAAAGGATGCTTCGGTGAAATTCTGAAAACGGGGCTAAGACTTTTTGAGAAGGCTACTTCTTCAGATCTGAAGGCTGCCATATGTTTTGGAGCAGACGATGGTTCTCACGCCACACCTGCCTACATAGCTCTTTAAAGCAGCTGCATCTTTTCGGGGATCGCACAAATGACAGAACCCGGGGAAGGGATGCGTTTGGTTTAAAGGTTTGCCATTTTAAACACACAATATTTTGAATCAGGGCCTTGGTGGTGCAGGCTGTTAATAGCCTAGCACTTAATTCCAGCTGCCTGTAATTATTGCAGGCTCCAATCCCACCAGGCTCAAGGTTGACTAAGCCTTCCATCCTCTCAGGGTAGGTAAACTGAGGACCCAAGATTGTTGGGGGCCAAAAGCTGACTTTGTAAAAATGCTGCTTAGTAATAAGCAGGCATATACAATGGAAGGAAGGCTATTGCTGAGCGCATTGGGTTGTATCCCAAAAATTGTAAGCCGCCTTGGGTGTCCGGAGAAGGGCGGGATATAAATAGGAATTAAAAAAAAAATCAGCCCTGCTCCCCATTTTTAAGCCTGGTGTTTGATTCAAATTCCTCAAGAGAAGATTTTTAAGAAGGGGTCAGTCTGTGACACCTTAGAAAATTGCACTTGGAATTACAGTATTATTAGAATGTGGGGTTGCACGCTCCAGATTTGTGTTGGTTGAGGGTTTTGAATTGAATGGTAAGTGATGGATAAGATGCTAAACAAACTTTGCTATGATTTTTACAGCAAGGTGCATGTTTTATTTGCAAGATCCTTGACTTTTAGCAACTACGGGTACTTCTCAACTTACAACAGTTCATTTAGCGACCAAAGTTACAAAGACACTGAAAAAAGCGACTTACGACCGCTTTTCACACATATGACCGTTGCAGCATCCCTGTTTAAAATTCAGACACTTGGCAATGGACTTGCACTTATGACGGTTGTTCATGCAATCCCCTTTTGCGACCTTCTGATAAACAACGCCCATGGGGAGACCAAATTATCTAACTATTACTAATGTAACAATGGCAGCAATTCACTTCATAAACGTGTAGAACAGGGCACTTAACAAGTTGCTCACTTAGCGACATAAATTTTGGGCTCCACAGCAGTTGCAAGTTGAGGACTACCTGTAAAGCTCCATGGGCCACTAAAACAGGGCATCTCTGGGTCTTAATTGCACAACTTCATACCTGAATCAAAACAAAAGTGTTTTGGGTTTTTTTTAAGCCGGCTGCATCTAACGGCCTGATTGGTATTTTAATGGCCTTGTCCTGGAATGTGATTTTTAGCTTTTCAGACTCTTCTGCGGCTGGAATAGAAGGGAATGTTATCCAAGCCTTGCATTTGGTTCAGGCAGCTGTTGGAGAAAGTCCCTGAAATATCTGGCTGGAAAACAGGTGCCGAGGGAAGGAATGGGAAAAATCCAGCTCTATCAAATAGAGCATTTTTGTTAGCATTTTTCAGGCGCTGTCTGGGACCTTTAAAACTGGCTCCTAAAATGCTTAACTCAGATTAATGCATCATTTTCACCTGCTGTTTTAAGCTTCATCTGCTCTAGCGTAGAATACCAGGCAGAGTTGTGGAAAGGCTTGATTTGTGTGTGTGTGTGTGTGTGTTGTGTGCACATTTGCACTTTGAAATGAAGTATTTTCTCATGTATAGCATCAGTAGATTTGATTGTCGTATGGGGAAATGCAAGCAGAATTTATAGTGCCTTTGAAATGAAGCCCATTTTTCCTATCCGACTTTAATTGTTCAACATTGCTAGGAATTCTGGTTTGGTTCAAGGACAATCAAATTGAAGGGTTCTCCTGCTGCTTCCTGCTGTTTTTGCAAAATAATAATAATTCAATTTATAAGAAGTTTGAGTTTTCTTGTCTCTCCAAAAAGCTGGGGTGTGTGTGTTGTTTTTGTATGTTTTTTTAATTACAGGACCCAAGATTGTTGGGGGCAATAAGCTGACTTTGTAAAAATGCCGCTTAATAATAAGCAGGCATATACAATGGAAGGAAGGCTATTGCTGAGCGTATTGGGTTGTATCCCAAAAATTGTAAGCCGCCCTGAGTCTCCGGAGAAGGGCGGCATATAAATATGAATTAAAAAAAAAAAGTCTATAAGGCCAATACTAGTTTGGGATAGCCCTTTGTTTTTCCATCGATCCCGCAGAAATATTTTGCTGGGAATTGGCCTGGAATGCAAGAGCCAGCCCAGTGGTGCATTTAAGGTCTCCCCAGTGAACCCAAGCCTGAGCTGACATTCGAAGACAAGCAAAGCGATGAAGTTCAACATTGTGCATTTTAATTGTTTTCCAAAGATAAATCACGAACCCCCTGGAACTTTCTCCCCCACCTCATTTTCCCAAGCCACCACCTTTGCGTACAAAGGAAACAAGAGGAAAACATTTCTTCTGAAGAGCAGATAACAACCTTTGTAAAGTTCCCATCGCCCATCCTAAGCGTGGGGTGAACCCCCTAAATCCCCTGGAAGACACTTGTATGGTTGGAATGAAGGAGGAAAGGGTAAATTTAGCTGTTGTGGAAAGCAAAACTGCCATTTTAAATTCTTCTATTTACGTTTTGGCTGGCTACGGAGAGCCACGGCAGTTGGACGGCCACGTCAACGGAGAGAAGAGAACCAAATTCTCTTCTCTCTCCTCCTTCAATTTGGAGGGGAGAAGTCACCTGATGACCTTACCTGGACTAGCTAACCTGGGGGAAACTGACATGGCTGTGTGTGGTTTTGGCAGTCCCCGTTGTTTCTCCATTCCCTGAGTCAGGAAAACGCACCCGTTGCAATAACAGCTCCATGCCAACTTTGATGGCTGCAAGGTCCTGCTTTTTTAATTCTCTTGCAGCCAGCGTGGAAGTCTGGGAGACAGGCAGTGTGTCCAGCAGCCCACTTAACATGGTTTGTGAATACAAAGAGGCATGGCTGTGGAAGCCTTTATGTGGCTTTTTACTGAGACAGGCTCATGATTAGAAAGGAAGGCCCCCAAACCTGGCAACTTTAAGACTTGTGGTCTTCAACTTCCAGAATTCCCCAGCGTGAGGAAGTCGAAGTCCACAAGTCTTAAAAGTTTCCAATTTTGGAGAGCCCTGCTGTACAGAATAATCCTTGGAAGCTCTGTATTTTTTTAAAGGGGAGCAAAAAAAAAGTCTGCAGATAGAAAAACGAACCAATCCTTACCAACCACCTTTAACGTAAAGAGCTTTTCAATCTTGGAGGGACCTGTGGGTTTCTCTTTGGACCAATCCTCATGCTAGCTCTTCAAGACCCAGCACTGAAAGATTACTATTTCAGTGCATAAAAATAGAAGGTGGACTGGGTTCAACGTTGAGTAACTGTGCCCAGCACATTATTCTGTTAAATCCTCTTGAATTTGAGAGCAGAAAAAAAAAAGCATGCAATTTTTAGTGGATTGGAAATGAGGCCCGTTACTATAAAGCTGCGTTTCTCCTGCCACTTTAAGATGGGTGGACTTCAGCTCCCAGAATCCCCCAGGAGTTGAGGTCCACCCATCTTTAAAGTGGCCAAGGTTGAGAAACACAGCTATAAAGAAAGACAAGATCCTGGCTACAGAACCGGCATATAGATACAAACGTTTTAAACAATAGGAAGACTGTAGAAAAATGGGATTTGGCATAGCCTCCCCAGTTGGTAAGCTTTTGAGATTGCAACTTACAAATCAATTAGTTGTCCTGGCCACGGTTAAACTATCTCAGGATTCTGGTGCATGGGATTCCAACACATCTGAAAGACTCCAGGTTGGAAAAGATCCATTTTGGATACGGTGATGGCTGAATTTAAGCTACATTGGGAGTTGTAAGAAGAGGGGAGAAGGCTATCCTTATCCAGACTTTCTAAGGGTTACATTGGTCCCTCTCTCCCTCCCTCTCTCCTTAAAGTGTGCCCAACAGTGGAAGCCGTAGAACTGTGTGCCAGCACTAAATTATTTCAAAAGCAATTCTGGTTATGCAAGTTATCTGTTGTTCACAGTTGCTCTTGTTGAAGGATAGCTTTAAAAATTAAGTTAGGAGACAGGTCACTCTGACATGATTAAAACAATGGATATGGATATATGCAGAGACACACTTTCCTGTCTTACCATCCTCCAGAATTAATGGTGCTGCTCCATTTTAGGGACAAAAGAGCCCAATTCAGGAATAACCCTTGAAAAATCAGGATAAAAGCTGGCAATATTCATGTCCTACGTTCAGCAATGGTATTGAAAAGTCTTCAGTATCAGTTGGATTATGCCAAATCCCCATCCATCATGAAGACTTCATCCTCATCAGGGGATTTTTTTTTTAAAAAAGGAATTTCTAGTGGAATTTGACCAGTAAGAGGGGGAAAAATGCATAGTTGTTTTGAAGCATAACTCCCAACTGCTAAGAACAGAAATTCCTGGGGTGGGGTGGGGACTTTCTCTTGGAGCCCAAAGAAAGATGGCGGAGGTGAAATTCGGCACCAGCCTGAATCCTAGAATTGAGCAAGAGGAAAAGAAACGACAGGATCTAAGGAAGAAGAAGAAAAAAGACAGAATAAAAAGAAAAAAGAATGAAACAATTGGATCTTTCCTATCAAAGGAGGCTAGACAAATACTGGATAGCAGCATTTAAGAGAAACGTGTGGAGTGTGTCAAGGAAGAACAAGGCACCCTAAGGTTGTGTTTCTCAACGGTGGCCATTTTTAGATGGGTGGACTTCCAACTCCCAGAGTTCCTTGCCCAACATGGCTGGCTGGGGAAGTCTGGGAGTTGAAGTCCTCATGTCAACATGCCCAAGGCAGATAAATACGGCCTTAAGCGGTCAGTGTTGGACAGACCTTGGTCAATCCAGCTGTGATCTTTGACCGAGGAGCCAAGAAGTCTAGGCCACCAATTCCAGCGAGATGTTGTGTTGGTCCAAGAAATTGACAAGACGCACGGCAATGCCCAACAAGGAACCAAGGACGTGCTTCCCTCTTGTCTTCTCAATAAGGCCTCGCTTCGTTCCACAATCAACGTTCCCCGAGAACTGTTCCACTTCTACCATTCAGCCTCGTGTGGGCGAGTCCTTAAATTCCTACAGTTGCTCAAATTCAGGAAGAAAACAGGGGCAGCCACATCCTTCTGGCCTTCAGAACAAAACCACTTTTTTTTAAAGAAAAAAAAAAGCCAAGGAGAATACAGGGTGGCAGCAAAAAAATGACAAAATAATAATGGTAAGGAGGGGAAAAAAAAGAGCACACTAGCACATCAGAGTACCTGATGTAAAAAGCTGCCAATCCCCTTTTTTTTGCGGGAACAACTAGGCAAAAACTGTAGAGTTGGCGTTTCTGGTTTAATTTTCCCATCCTCTACAAGCAGGGAGGCCAGCTGAAACGCTCCGGGAATCCTTCTCAGTTTTTGAATCGTGTTTGTTCACAGATGTGATTGAACTTCCTGAAATTAAAAACCCAAGAAGAGAAAGTTAGTTGTTTTTTTTTGAACATCACATGAAAGAGATTTTCAACAACAGAGAGCAGCTTGGCTTCCTAATAAATACCCTTGGGGCCTCCAAATATTTGGCACCTCTTAATTCATTCCTTCAATTCTAGACCCATTCTGAGCTCGGAATAATTTTGCTAAAACTGGAACAGCCGAAAATACTTTTCATACCACTACGAGCGATTGTGGGTTGAATATCTACAGTCTGCAACAACCAGGACAGTCTGCCAAGAACTGCCAATAAATCTGAGAGATAGATGAGAGAGAGAGAGGAGGGGGGAATAGAGATAGATAGAATAGATAGACGATAGACGATAGATATAGATAATATGCTATAGAAGATAGATGATACAGGGGATAGAGATAGATGATATAATTAGGATGGATAGAAAGACAGATGATATAGAAGATAGATGATATAGATAGATTAGATAGATAGATAGATAGATAGATAGATGAATTAGGATGAATAGATAAATGATATAGAACATAAATGATAGAGAGGATAGAGAAAGAAGATAGAGGGGACAGAAATAGATGATATAATTAGGATGGATAGAAATAAATAAATGATAAAGATAGATGAAAGAGGGGATATAGATGATATAGATAGATAGATAAATTAGGATGGATAGAAAGAAAAATGATATAGAAGATAGATGATAGAGGGGATATAGATTATAGATAGAGAGAGAGAGAGAGAGAGAGAGAGGAAGGGAAGGGAAAATTTAGGATGGATATGTAGGTAGGTAGATAGATAGATATAGGAATTTAGATAATAGACACAGAAGAGAGAGAAGCTTCACTCCATGCCCATCTATTTAATAAATTTGATAAATAAAACCTATTGATTTCAGGTGGATAAACAGATTAGCAACAGAACTATTCGGTCCAGACGAGAAAATTCATCTCTTTTGCGCCTGCAAACTCTGAGCTCGCAAAGAGACTCACTCACATAGCATGGTGGGCTTTCACCTGAGTACGACAGTTGCGACCCCAGTAACAGTCGGGACGGGACGCGATGGACTCTGGAAGACAAACCCCCCCACAGAGTTCATGCATGGCTGAGACCAATCCAAAAAAACCCCCAGGGGAATGTGATCGTTGGTGGACTTGTGGTAAAAGTAAAAGAACCTTGGGCCCCAGATTTATCTGCAGAAGGTTCTCAAATGGAATCTCAAACAGAAACCAGAGACTTTTCTTTCAGGATTACTGAACAAGGAACTTGGAAAAAAAAATAATCTAGAACATGTATGGGATATTGTTGACCGCAGCAAGAATTCTTCATGTGCAAAACTGGAAAGGTGTGCTATAGCTGGTCCTTGATTTACAACCAGCAGCCGTCCCAAAGTTAAAACTTTGAAAAGCTTACAGCTTAAATCCCTGCCCAGAGCCCCTCCAGGTGGAGATGGGAAGTTAGGGTATACTAAATAAAATAAAATAAAATTAAATAAAATTAATAGAATGGCATTGGGAAAAAAGGGACTTACAAATAGGTCCTCGTGTTTGTGACCATAATAGCATCCAACTCAATCAGAATAGGGATAGAAGGGACCTCAGGCATCTTCTAGTCCAACTTCCTGCTCAAGCAGGACAGGATAGAGTCCCGTGGCCTCCTGAAAGGGCACCTTTGGGACAGCCAGGGACTGGATGTCTGAGAATCTCTACAGACTTTTAGCTATAACATTTGGGATGAACACCCTTTAAATGGTGTGGGAGTAGGAATGGATGTCCAGGGGAAAAAGAACTGCAGAGTACAGGAACCATTTGCACTACTCAGGTGACCCTGAGGACACAGATAAACCTCCAAGTGGCCTCAATGACCCTCTAAAAGGATGCAAATGACCAGCTGTCTGCAAGGAGTATAAATCCTTCCATTCCCCTCCATCCAGTCAGAGCTGAAGAAGCTTCTTGGATAAGAAGCGAAATGTCTTAAAAAGAAAAACAAGAAAGTCCAGCTGCCTCTTGGGAAAAAAGAGCACCCTTGGGCACCTTTGGAGGACCGAGGATCTCTACAGACTTTTCTTTCTTTCTTCCCCCTTCTTTTCCACACTTTTTCCTTCCCTGTTTTTCCTACTATTCGCTTTTGTATTTCCTTTTTTTGTTGGTATGTAATATCATAAGCCTAAGCATAAGTTCATGGGCCTTGGTGGTGCAGGCTGTTAATAGCCTAGCACTTAGCTCCAGCTGCCTGTAATTATTGCAGGCTCGAATCCCACCAGGCTCAAGGTTGACTCAGCCTTCCATCCTCTCGGGGTAGGTAAAGTGAGGACCCAAGATTGTTGGGGGAAATAAGCTGACTTTGTAAAAATGCCGCTTAGTAATAAGCAGGCATATACAATGGAATGAAGGCTATTGCTGAGCGCATTGGGTTGTATCCCAAAAACTGTAAGCCGCCCTGAGTCTCCGGAGAAGGGCGGGATATAAATATAATAATTTTTTAAAAAGCCAAAAAACGGGGAAAGGCTCCATCGCTCTGCGAGGGCCTGGCTCCTTCTCCTCCTACCTGGCAATTCTGCAGTAGGAATGATCTGCCTGTACTGATAAGCGAGTTCTCGGAAAGTCCGCAGGCCGCAAAAATAACAGAGCACTGTTTCTCCCGTGATTCGGTAATCTGAAAGAGAAAATTGAGAATATTCTTTTGAAAGAAGCCTCGCAAGTAAAAGGCATGCATTCCTCATCCTTCTAAGCACAGCCACATTCGACGTTATACTTGTCTGTGAGACGTGGCTGAATGCCTCTTTCCCAGGCTCCATTGCCACTGTAAGAGAATATCAAGTTTATCAGTCTGATCGCGAAATCCGTAGAGGCGGTGAAGTTGCAATATTCTATAAAAAGTCTCTAAATCTGAAAAAGATCCAAATTGTGCAAGAGCTTGCTCTTCCCGAGACCATCGTCTGTGAACTGCCCTTAAACACCTCAATCCACTTCTTACTTTGCTATCGAGCTACCTGACTATGGCATAATTCATGCAAACAAGCTAACTTTTTTTTTAAAAAATCATATTTATATCCCGCCCTTCTCCGGAGACTCAGGGAGGCTTACAATTTTTGGGATACAACCCAATGCGCTCAGCAATAGCCTTCATTCCATTGTATATGCCTGCTTATGACTAAGCGGCATTTTTACAAAGTCAGCTTATTGCCCCCAACAATCTTGGGTCCTCACTTTACCTACCCCGAGAGGATGGAAGGCTGAGTCAACCTTGAGCCTGGTGGGATTCGAGCCTGCAATAATTACAGGCAGCTGGAACTAAGTGCTAGGCATTTTAACAGCCTGCACCACCAAGGCCCTTCACTACTGACATCGGCTGCCTCTTGCCCACACCCTCTTGTTTTCCTTGGTGACCTCAACTTACCCCGTATAAATTGGACACTAAATGAATGTACATCTGAACCCATTCATACAACCCTGTACAATGCTGTTACCACACTGGGACTGGGTCAATTAGCACATATAAGAATAAGCCTCTCAGAAGGAATTCAGTAGGTAATTCATCTCCCTCTGGTGAGCTGGGCTTAGGAGGTGTCCTTGTGAGCTTGCAAATATTTGAATACAGGATTGAATAGAGTTGGAAGGGGACCTTGGAGGTCATCCAGCCCAACCCCCCCTGCTCAACCGGAAGACCTTATACCTATTCAGATCATGGTTGTCCAATGTCTTCTTAAAAACCCGTGGAGGATCCACAACTTCTGAATGCAAGCCTTCCACTGATGGTTCTAACAGTCAGTAAACTTCTCCTTAGTTCTAAGTTGCTTCTCTGCTGTGTTTAGTTACCATCTGTTGCTTCTTGTCCTGCCTTCAGGTGCTTTGGAGAATAGCTTGACTCCCTCTTCTTTGGGGCAGCCCCTGAGATACTGGAAGACTGCTATCATGTCACCCCCAGTCCTTCTTTTTATCCGACTACTAGACATATCCAGTTCCAGCAACCCTTCTTTATATGTTTTAGCCTCCAGTCCCCTAATACTCTTCGTTGCTCTTCTCTGCACTCTTTCTAGAGTCTCAACATCTTTTTTTTATAGCGTGGCGACCAAAACTGGACGCAATATTCCAAGTGCGGTCTTACAAAGTGGCATTACAAAGTGGCATTAACACTTGGACTAAACAGAAGCGGAATCCAGAAAAACGTCTCAGGAATACGTGGTCGGAGGGGATCAAGATTTATATTTAATCATACATGTATTAACAGCAGCTAGAATTGCATTTGCTCAAAATTGGAAAAGCGATAAGATACCGAAAGATTTTATTTTTTATTTATTTTTTCATATTTATATCCCGCCCTTCTCTGGAGACTCAGGGCGGCTTACAATTTTTGGGATACAACCCAATGCGCTCAGCAATAGCCTTCATTCCATTGTATATGCCTGCTTATTACTAAGCGGCATTTTTACAAAGTCAGCTTATTTCCCCCAACAATCTTGGGTCCTCACTTTACCTACCCCGAGAGGATGGAAGGCTGAGTCAACCTTGAGCCTGGTGGGATTCGAGCCTGCAATAATTACAGGCAGCTGGAGCTAAGTGCTAGGCTATTAACAGCCTGCACCACCAAGGCCCTTCCCAAGATGGGAAAGTAGTTGAGAAAATATTTGAATGTGCAGAAATGGAACAGATTAACATTGGTAATTAAAGAAAAAGAAGAAGTGGAATATTATATGGTACGGGATTTATTTTTATCAATGGTTAGAAAATAAAACAAATTAAATGAATAATTTACAAAGTCTGCACTACCATTACTATTAACCTTCTCATCACTCCGTATCACCCATCCCCTCCCACTTGTGACTGTATGACTGTAACTTTGTCGCTTGTATCCTTACGATTTATACTATTTCCTAGTATGATTTGATTGCTTATTGTACCCTATGACTATCATTAAGTGTTGTACCTGATTCTTGACGAATGTATCTTTTTTTTTATGTACACTGAGAGCATTTGCACCAAGACAAATTCCTTGTGTGTCCAATCACATTTGGCCAATAAAGAAGTCTATTCTATCCTATCCTATCCTATCCTATCCTATCCTATTCTTTCATTCTATTCTATTCTATTCTTTCATTCTTTCTATTCTATTCTATTAGATGAATATATAAAGTAATAAGATAAGATTGTTAAAAATAGATATATTAGATAAGATGTATAAGATGTATAAGAAAATGTGATTATTGATATATTGGTAAGAAAAGTATTCACTATAATTGTAAGTACATGAAATATGTACCTAGACGACACACAGTTGAAATGGAATGGAATTATTGTATATATAAATTAAAAAAAAAACTTTTTTGGAAAGAAAAAAAAGATTTACCTGGTAAAATAAAAGTTCCTTTCTGAAGAGCCAGGAGGCTTTCGTTCAGCATGTCTTTCCATGTCATCCCCCTAGTTTGCAAGTATTCCTAGAAAAGCAGACAGGTTAAAATTAAAAATGTTCAGAAGAACTTCCAAGTGGAGATTTGAAACTCCTCGGGAAAGTGGGAAAATAAAAGCGACCACCCCCAAAACACAGAGTGGAGCTCAGGCGTTTTTGTTTTTGTTTACAAAATGCTTATCTCAAAAAAACAAACCACTCCCCCAAAATATCACCCTCAACCTTTTGCAAACTTATCCATACCTTTAGGATATCTGATTCATAGTTATTGCTGTTAAGAATGCCGTCTAAGCACCTGTCCCCAAGATTGAGTTCTGTTTAGAAAGGAAAAAGAACATTTTGAGTGCCCTGAAGAGGCTGCAAGGTGTTTTACTGAATTAGGCAGGAGCTCTTAGGACTGAGCTGCAGTTTTCCCAAAGCAGATACCGCCGGTATATATTATAGCAATAGCACTTAGACTTACATACCGCTTCACACTGCTTTACAGCCCCTCTAAGCAGTTTACAGAGTAAGCCTGCTGCCCCCAACAATCTGGGTCCTCATTTTACCCATTTCAGAAGGATGGAAGGCTGAGTCACCCTTGAGCCTGGTGGGATTTGAACTGCCAAATTGCAGGAGTAGCTTGCAGTACTGCACTCTA
This sequence comes from Naja naja, assembly GCA_009733165.1. NCBI lineage: Eukaryota > Metazoa > Chordata > Lepidosauria > Squamata > Elapidae > Naja > Naja naja. The sequence goes on from CM019165.1 coordinate 9,216,790, forward strand.
ACCATTGCGCCACCGAGGCTCTATACTATATTATACTATTATCCTATATTAAGGGACAGGGGTTCTATTTACTTCATTTAGCCAGTTTTTATTTGCGGTAAAGACTTACTCGTGGAAGCCAACTACCCCTTTATTGTGGTTAACCGGCAGCAGGTGCAGAGAGCAAGGACTCAGATGAGGGGCCAGGACCATTAAGGAGTGGACTGCTGCCTTCAGAGATTGTGGGGGCTGGCAGCAGCAATGAGGAGCCTGTGCCAAGTGCGCGTGCGCACAGGATTGCTCGCAGGAAAGAGCAGCTGCAACAGCACGGGCGACTCAGGAGTAAGGCTGCAAGGTAATGGCTCCTCCTTCAAGAAGATAAAAGCCAGCTGTGAAGCGAACATTCTTTGCAGGAAGCAAAGACGTTTTGAAACTCAGCCTCGTGGACATTACAGTATCTTAAGTTGGTATTTGAAGACTCTTGTGTTGTGAAATATTTCTTATCTGTGATTCTTGGCAGCCTCGCACAGTTTTGGCAAGGTTTGTGCTGATCAATGTTAATTAGTTTGCAGCAGCCTTTTAACTGGGGATTCGTAAAGACTCATTAAAAGGTTTCTGTTCCCTTTGGTTATTGTTTGTCTTATTGGAAAAGGGTCTGGGTCAGAACACTCTTGCAAAAGGCAGCCTTGCACCCTGAGGAACGGAAGAATATCAGAAGCGGCAATAAATTACAAGAGAGTTTGATTTTTGCAAGAAGGAAAGAGGGGATGATTGCAAACAAGATCATACCACAGAATGGGGCTAAACAGCCCAGGCAGGATACACGAACACACCCCCAGTACATATGGCAGAAGGCCTGCAGGCAAATGGTACCTGTGAGCATGGAAAGGAAAATATATATAGATATACCACTGGCACGATTTCCCCTCCCAAAGAAATAACAGTGGACTGAAAAAAAATTCAGTCATCAACATTTTTAGGTGGGACTAGAACTCCCAGGCTCCTGGTGATTGGCTCAGAGTCACCTAGCCAGTTTACATGCCTAAGGCAGGACTGGAACCAGAGGTGGGTATTCAGCCAGTTCTGACCAGTTCTGGAGAACCGGTAGCGGATTTTTTGAGTAGTTCGGAGAACCGGCAAATCCCACCTCTGACTGGACCCATCAACCTCATCTCTTCTCTGCCTCCCATTGAGTCCCAGCTGATTGGCTGGGTCTTCTTTCGTTGCCCTGCACAGGAGAACGGAGCTGGAAAGCAGGTTAGTGTCAGGGTTCCGGCAGTTACTCCAATTAAATCGTGAATCTCCAGCCGCTCCCAAAACTAAAGAGGATTTATTTGAAGCTACCATTCTACGTCTGGCACTAACTTGGGCGTATCCAACTCTGAGATACGTAATTCACCCTTGATCCTGCTTTCTCCCCACCCCTCTTGGCATATCATCCAATGAAAAACGTCCATAGCCAAGAGTCATCAATCATGCTCTCCAATTAGATTTTTTCGTGGCAGAAGCTTTAGCTACCTAATCAATCTATAGTTGACAGTTAGTGGGGTGGGGAGGGAATGGGATTTTACAGTATCCTTCCCCTGCCATGCCCACCAAGCCACGCCCACTAAGCCACACCCACAGAACCACTAGTAAAAAATTTAGAATCCCACCACTGATTGGAATTCACCATCTCCTGGTGATCGGCCCAAAGTCACACAGTTGGCTTTTATTATGGCTAAGGTGGGACTAGAACCCACCATCCTTGGCTTTCTAGCCCGGTGCCTTAACCACTAGACCTGGCTCTAACTAAAGATCTGACCACAGATGGAGTAGAAAAAGGCTTCTATGAAGCTGGACTGGCCAGCCATGACAGTGTTCAAGACATCTGCTTCTCCTTCAGCTCCATCTTTGGTCAGGTTGGAAGGCCCACGTGTTCCAGGGAGGCTCTCTTGCTTACACTGCTGTGGGGCGATGTTCGGGTTGTGTTCCCTTTCCACTCTACGGTCCGGCATGGGCTGGAAGCAGCAAGTGCAGAAGATGTGGCTCCCTTCAGCTGGACAGACATATTCCTGGACTGCTGTGGGAGGAGAAATGACCACGAACAGGTTGTGCAAAACGGTTTCAGATCCAGCCGCTGATAAGCATTTCACATCACATGGATTAACAGAGCTGGAAGGGACCTTGTAGGTCATCTGGTCCAACCCCCCACCCAAGCAGGATGTCATGCCCCCATCGGAGTCTGAATCTGGGGAGGAAGACGAACAGCTGACAGGGAGCAGGAGAGTGGCTCCGTTGGCTGTGGAGTAAACCAAAGAGGAAGGGCAAAGTCGGGCTGGGCAGAGCAGGGGAGAGGTAGAACAAGGGAGAGGGGGTTCGGAGGAAGACCCAGGCCCAGCCCCTCTTCATCCTAGGGCACGCAGGGAAGAACGGAGAAGAGAGCAACGTGGGTTGCGTGGCTTACGAGGGAGGAGAGGGCCCTGATTCCCTTAACAAGGCATACCTGGGAATGGAGTTTAAAGGAGGGGCAGATGGGAGGGGTGGTTGTCGGGAACAAACACTGAGTTCACCTAGTATTGGCTGCTGTTATCTAAGTTCCTGGCATCGTTCCAACTGGTTTGATTTACTGCCGTGTTACTTCACTTCTGGAACAAGGTGTTCTGCTGGATTTATTACCTTATCTTGCCTTGTTGGATTTATAATTTGAAGTTTTCTGTTTACAATGTTCGCACTGAAGTATCTGCAGCCAAAGGCTGTTGCAGGTTCATGGGTGAGTTTTTCTCCAGACCGGAGAGTAACCGGAATGTTGGGGGCAAAGTTGGAGCTAATAAAGGAACTCATACTTATTCTCTGGCTGTGTTTCCTTTGTGCCACGCCCCAGGTCACCACACAGGAGACCCTAAACCATCCCCAATAAATGGCAGTCCAATCTCCCCTTGAAAGCCTCCAGTGCTGAAGCTCCCACGTTAAACGACCTGCCTCGCTGTTGCAGAAAGCTCATCTCCATTCTCTACTTCCAATGACTATTCCCAAGAAGGATTGTGTGCAGCATTGGAGCACACAAATGCACACCAGCACAGCGCAATATCAGAAATATTATGCAAAAAGGCAGAACAAACAGCACAGGGCTCACTAATTCACGTCTGAATGGGGTACGGAGTAGAAAAACCAGGAGTTTTCCAGGGAAGCCAAGATCTTGATATGCTTGTCAGAAATGTACAAGCCCCACCTCACCTTTCCAACCTCAGAAGATAACACCTGGATGCTCTCACCTGTTGGGAAGTTGGAAGAAGTCGATGGGGAATCTCCAGGAACCTGCCCAGGTGCGGTATTTTTTTCCTGGTCAGGAAAGGTTAAAGGCAGGACGGTTTGCTGATGATAACCAGGACATTGCCGGCATAAGACATATGGCTGACTGCAAAAAAAAAAGGAGAGCCATGTTCATGAAACTGACAAGGTAATTGCCACAAACTAAGTTCTGATCCAGCCCAAATAGCCCCCATTCGCCTTGAAGTCTAACTGGTTCATTACAGCATTTACAAAATGGGCAGTTAACTAGTGGAATGGCTTGCTTCCAGAAGTTGTAGGTGCTCCATTCCTGGAGGTTTTTAAGAAGAGATTGGACAACCACTTGTCCGGAATGGTAGAGGGTCACCTGCTTTGAGCAGGGGGTTGGACTAGATCCCTTCCAACTCTGTTTAACCAGTTGTTAAAGAGACCAAGTTATGAAGGACCTCCTCAGGTTCATGTAGGACCCAGATTTGAAGTTGCAATGTCACCAGGTCAAAAAATGGGCAGTTGGCATCCCACAGGGTTTTTTTGACGCTTGCAGGATTCCCGGGGTTACGTGATTGCCAATTTGCAACCTTCCCAGCCAGCTTAGTACAAGCGAATCAGTAAAAGGTTGTAAAATCGGGTGTCCTTCCTTTAACATCTGCCTTGCTTAGCAATGGAAATTCTCGCCTCGATTGTGGTCGTAAGTTAAGGATTCATTCTCTTTCTTTCTTTCTTTCTTTCTCTTTCTTTCTTTCCTTTCTCTCTCTCTCTCTTTCCTTTCTCTCTCTTTCTTTCTCTTTCTCTCTTTCTCTTCTCTCTCTCTCTCTCTCTTTCTCTCTCTCTCTCTGTAAACCTTTTAAGGAAGAGATTAAGGAAATGCAAAACAGAGCTGGATAATCAAGTCATTCAGGCTGCCAGACTTTAATTGGATTCTAATTTTCCTACTTCTATCTCTCTTCTGAGATCACAAGTCCCTCCCTGATGCTGCAAAATGGAGAAGCTTTTTAAAAAAATAAATTTTATTAATTTTCTATTTATTACATTTCTTGAATGCTTAATAAACATCGTGTTTTTCTGGGTATTTAATTTGCTTAACAATACAGATTCTGTTCTTAATCTCCCTCCCCTCCCTCCCAGTGGTTAAAATGCAGGATTGCAGGCTAACTCTACCCACTGCCAGCAGTTCAAACCTGACTGTATCAAGGTTGACTCAGCCTTCCCTCCTTCCAAGGTCGGTAAAATGAGGACCCAGATTGTTGGGGGCAAGAGGCTGACTTTGTAAACCACTTACAGAGGGCTGGAAAGCACTGTGAAGTGGTATATAAGTCTAAGAGCTATTGTTATTATCAGAAAGGGGATCCCAACAAAGTCACAAATGTTGATCATGTGACCCCAGGACACTGCAACTGTCGTAAGTATGAGTCAGTTGCCAAGCGTCTAAATTCTGATCACATGACCAGGGAATTACATGGCTGTAAGTATGAAAAATGGTCACAATTCATTTTTTTTCAGTGTCGTTGTAACTTTGAACAGCCACTCAATGAACTGTTAGAAGTCAAGGGCTACCTGTTCTTCTTTTAATGGAAATGGTTTTTACAAATTTGAGAACATCAGCCTGGGGTCAACACTGAAGTGAGCCTGGCTGGGGCCATCTTGGAGGCTTCAGCGTTGCCTCAATGGTGCTGAGGGATCAGGAGGAGGGGAAATAGAGAGAGCTGCGGTTTTGGTAGCCAAAGCAAAATAGCTTCCCCTAAGAACCAAGGACATTCCCACAGGTGGCTGAAAAGAGGAGGAGTGAAGTTTCCAAGCAACCGGACAGCACCTTGACTGGACCATGGGACTGGGAAAGGGGGAATAACTTTTACTTTTAATTAGGTGAAAACTGCGGAAAACTTTAGAGTCGGTTTTCACCAGTCTGTGCCAATATGGTCTCTCCAAATAAAGCTGTTCTTGTTCTGACCCAGGGCTTCCTGAGACCACAATTAAGCAGACGCTTAGTCCAAACAACCCTTGTTTTATTTCAATGCTGGGAATTATTTTCATTCCCAGCCTGTAATGAGTCCTAAATAGTCCCTCGAGATAAGCACCCACCTTTCTTTCCTTTGAATTGCTGCCAACAATTAGAGTGCCAAATTAACTATAAAAAAACCAACCGAAGTACAAAGTCCACACCGAGCTTCAAGACTGAATCCAACCAGAGCAAACGACTTTGCTTCCTGCAAAGGTTTCTCCACCTTTGCACCTCCTTTATACCTTAGGGGAGGGGCAATCACTTCCCAGCCTTACTCCTGAGTTGCCCCTTTTGTCTCAGCTGCTCTTGCCTTCTAGCAGCTCTGTGCACACACGCACTGGGAACAGGCTCCCCTTGTTCCTCTGCCTCGCTGCTGCCAGACTCCGAAGGCAGCACCCCACTCCCAGATGGTCCTGTCCCCATCTCTGCATTGGACACGGGACCCTCGTCTGAGTCCTCCCCAGACTCCCGGACTGGTCCCCATTCTTCCCCACTGTCCGATTCCGCTGCCATCTGCACAGGTTGCCGGCGAACCACAGCAGTTCTTTGAGGAATCTACCTGCCTCGGAGTTCTTTGCTATGGGTGTTATTACCTGGAATGCTGACACCTGGGTTGTAAGCCAACCCACCCAGACATATGCACTGCTCACGTGAGCTTTTTACCTAATATCAGAGGATTCGCTGTCTACATCTGACAGATCCAGCAGGTCTTCTGAACTTCCTTCTTCATCTGAACAACATCTTTGCACCTTCGGCTGTAGCATGTCCTGAGTGATTTTGTTCCGGGCATCCATACTTCTAATATCTTCTTCGCTACGACACTTATCTAGAAAGATGAGAAAGGGACTTTTGTTATGGTCGAGATGCGGGTCAGAGAACTAACTGTTGCTTAGTCCCAAAGGTATTTTTTTTCAAAAGGCAACTGGACTTTCGGTTTTCCCCTGAAGACGTTTTGCTTCTCATCCAAGAAGCTACTTCAGTTTCTAACCAAAGGATGGAAGGTGGAAGGTTTTATATTCCTTGCAGTCATCTGGTCATTAGTACTCTTCCCGAGGGTCATTGAGGCTACTTGGAGGTTGTCTTCAGGGTCACCTGAATAGTGCAAATGGGTGTGGAAACTTCTTGGAACTGCTGAAAGGACTGTGTTATAAATGCAGAAGGCTCCACACCCATTTGCACTACTCAGGCAACTCTGAGGACATAGAGAAATCTCCAAGTGGCTCAACGACTCTCTAAAAGAATGCAAATGACTAAAATCCCTACAGACTTTTAGCTATACAATTTGGGATGAACCCCCTTGGAATGGTGTGGGAGTAGGAATGGATTGCCAGAGAAAAAATAACAGACTACAGGAACCAGAAGCACCACTCGGGTGACCCTGAGGACACAGACAAACCTCCAAGTGGCCTCAAGGACCCTCTAAAAGGATGCAAACGACCAGCTGTCTGCAAGGAGTATAAATCCATCTGTTCCCCATCATCCAGCCAGAGCTGAAGAAACTTCTTGGATGAGAAGTGAAACATCTTATTATTTATTAATTTGACTTGAAACATCTTCAAAGGAAAAAAAAATCAGTAAGTCCAGTTGCCTCTTGAAAAAGCACCTTTGGGACAACCATGACCTGGATGACCGAGAATCTCCATGCACAACTATCGCTTTGGATCTCAATGACACTTGCTTGGGATTAAGTCCCAAAGCAGTGGAGCGATGTTCTGGTTTAGTGGCCATTCGAAGTTACAACAGCACTGAAAAAGTGACATGACCATTTTTCACACTTACGACCACTGCAGCATCCCCAATCGTCACGTGATCAAAACTCAGATGCTTGGCAACTGACTCATATTTATGACCCGGGGTCATTTGATCACTTGTGACCTTCTGATGAGCAAAATCAATGGGGAAGGTTCACTTAACAACAGGGCTGCAGAACCTAACCGCAATGATTCACTTAACAAAATGTGGCGAGAAAAGTCGTAAAATGGGGGAGCAACAAACAAATTACTCAGAAATTTTGGGGGAGGTCAATTATGGTCATAAGTTGAGGACTACCTGTAGCCCATTCCCAAAGTATTCCCAATTTTTCCTTTTTCAAAAACAGTCCCAGAGTGCAAATTATTGGGTTCATTGTTCGTCCGCACATCACCCTATGTCCAAGCAAGGTTGAATTGTTAACAACGAAAAAAATAACCCGAATATTGTAACGGCAAGAACGCCTGCAGCGATTCCACCTTCCTCACGTGCCTGGGTGTTGGATGAGATACGCTTCTACCAAGTTGTTCAAAATGTGGTTTTTACAGATCCGTTCCACGGGACAGCGGCATGTTGGACAGAGAGAAGATCGCTCCATCCACTCTGAGTAGCAAGCAGCGCAGAAAGTGTGCATACAGGGCTGCAAACTAAAGACAGGAAGATGGGGGGTGGGAGAAAAAGATGAATTGAAGTAGGACCTGATTGGTCAACAGTCTAAACCTTGTTGATTCAGTTCTGCAGAGGAATGATTGATTCTGTCATCTGCACCTCTATAACTGCCTGGTTTGGTTCTGCAACCCAACAAGACAGACACAGACTTCAGAGAGTAATTAGGACTGCAGAAAAAACAATGGCTGCCAACCTGCCTTCCATTGAGGACCTGTATGCTGCATGAGCCAAAAAGAGGGCTGTGAAAATATCTACAGACCCCTCACATCCCGGACATAATCTGTTTCAATTCCTTCTGTCAAAACAACGCCATAGAGTCCTGCACACCAGAACAACTAGACACAAGGGGAGTTTTTTCCCCGAAAGCCATCACTCTGCTAAACAAATAATTACCTCAACGCTGCCCAACTATTTACTAAGTCTGCATTACTGTTACTATCAATCCCCTCATCGTTCCTATTACCCCTCACCTCCCACTTGTGACTGTATGACTGTAACTTGTATCCTACCGATTTATACTGACTTAACTTATTGTGACCATTATTAAAGAATGTATCTTTTCTTTTATGTACACTGAGAGTATTTACACCAAGACAAATTCCTTGTGTGTCCAATCACACTTGGCCAATAAAGAAGTCAAGTCAAGTCAAGTCCTGTCTGTCAAGTCCTGTCTGTCTGTCTTGGGAGACAGGAAGAAAATTTGCTGCCTCAGGTGGAAGACCACCTTCTGTCTCCAAAGGTCATCCCCATACACCATCAAAGCAAGTCACCTATATTACAAAACTCAACTTTTTTAAAAATTTGGGAAGTTAGTATTCACTGCTGATTCATATGTTAATCAAGGTTCATCTCATGGCCATGTACAATGGCTGTGCATTTAATTCTCACAATCAAAACACATGCATGGTTGAGAAGGACTGGAACTTTCTTTCTTGTCTTGTCCCAACCCATTTCAACTGGAGGCATCTTGGCTCAACACTTTAACCACCACACCACGCTGGCTGTCACAACGTGGCTGACATATAATTAGGTGGTCGACCAGGAATGTCCACTGCATTGTCCACTGAAATTGGAAACTGATTGGCTGAGCCAGAAGGCCTGTTTCAGAATGTTCCATGGCTCATGCATGGAACTGATGCAACAAGGGAGAAGTAGCCACAGAGCAAAGGAGCATTGGAACCCTTGGGTGGGAAAGTGGAGCTTGGGGAAAAAAGACCCTACAGAAAGTGAGATGAGGAACCTAAGGGAGCTAAAAGCAGAAGGATCAAGGACCTAAACTGGACATATAGTCCAAGTGAAGAAAGAGAGGGGTAACTGCTGATAGGATGGGAGTCTTCAAGGAGGAGAAAGAGTCAAAACAACCTGTGTGTGCAAATTTTAAACCTTGATTAGAAATTGAGAACTTGTAGTATTCCAAATATGCCTGGGCTACTACCCCTAGCAGTCTTCTCCATTCAGCCTGCTCCAGACTCTGAGTGGTTCAGCAACATTCGGAAGTCACAGGTTGTTTTGCTTTAGACCACAGTAAGCAGCATTTGGCTTCCTAAGCATTATGGTCACCAGGTGACTCGGGAAACCTCAGTGGTCCCTCCCAAGAAACACGAGTTTCACTTCTTGAGTTGAATCAACTCAATGCAACTCAATGCTTCTTGAGTTGAATCAACTCAATGCATCTTGAGTTGAACCAACTCAACATTTCTCAAGATGAATCAACTCAATGCATCTTGAGTTGAATCAACTCAACGCTGCTTGAGTTGAACCAACATTTGGCTCTTGGGCTTCAAGACAAAATAGAGGCAGCAGGGCAACCTTGTCTATTCTCAATCCCATTCAATGGCTATACAGGTTAGGTATGACCAAGGTTCTCAACTGTCCTCCTGACAAAGACTACTTCTCTTTTCCCTCCATCCAACCTTCTTCGCTTTATTTTTTCCACCAGACATACTTTCTCCAGCTCATACGGATTTTTCTCTTAAGTCAACCTACGATCACTGTCCATCCATCTATACCTGACACAGTCATGAAGCAGTTCCTGGCAGATGATGCAGCTCAGGCTTTCTCCCATTTTGTCAGTCTTCATGGTTGCTGATTTGGCATCTTCAGGGTCAGGTCTCATTGCGTGTCCGTCTGGGGTGACCATCTGAAGGGCACAGCTGGCTTCATCGTCTGCAAGAGAGGTTCTTATGTCACATTGGGGAAGGCATGTAGAGGAAAGACAGCATGGAACCCTACACATTGTTGCTCAACAATCAAGAGGTTGAGTGTTGGCCACAGAAATGAGGGCAGCTCTTTAATGTTCACAATCCCAGATTAATCAATGGAATAGCTTGTCTTCCCAGATCTGTGGGTGCTCATAATTGGAGATTGTCCAAAATAGACTGGAAGACCATTTGACTGGGATGGTATAAGGTCTCCTGCCTTGAGTAGGAGGCTGGGATAGAAGTTCTCCAAGATCCCAATGATTCTATGTTCCATGTTCTAAGGGCTGTGATCTTAGCTGCTGCTAAGAAGGTATCAAATCTCTCACTGCGGAACTCAAAAATACTTTGTCATATACCAACCTCTCCTGATTTTCTTCCTAGCGGGGCAGGGTGAATCTTTTCCTTCCCTTTCTGAAAGCTGGAACATGGCTGTTTTCTCCGCGTCCCTCAAAGAAGCACCAGATGTTCCTGTATTTACAACAGGCTGCCTGAGTTGAAGCAATGTCTCTGGTCCGGATGGTACCAAATTGAGCAAAGCGGGTGCAAAAATTAAGGTGCAAGGATGGGGTCCTGCAAGCATGGAAAGAATGAAGATCATGGTGAAGGATCTTTGGACACAACCAAATGACTCTGCAGCAGGGGCCTCCAAGCTTGGCCACAATAAGGCTTCTGGGCTTCAATTCCCAGAATTCCCCAGTCAGCACGGCTGGCTGAGGAATTCTGGGAGTTGAAGTCCCTCAAGTTTAGCGACCCCTGTTCTGGAGGAACAGTACCCCTTTTCTCTACTTTCTGAGCCAATCCCAATGATGCCTTTTCAGGAGGCAACTGGACTTTGTTTTTTCTTTGAAAACATTTTGCTTCTCATCCAAGAAGCTTCTTCAGCTCTGACAGAATAGTGGGGGAATGGAAGGATGAAGCCACTTTGAATGGTGTGGAATGGATTTCCAGAGAAAAAGATTGCAGACTACAGGAACCAGGAGCACCACTCAGGGGACCCTGAGGGCATTGACAAACCTCCAAGTGGCCTCAACGACTCTCTAAAAGGATGCAAGTGACCAGCTGTTGGCAAGGAATATAAATCCTTCCATTCCGCCCCCCCCCGCCCCAATCCACTCAGAGGAGAAGAAGCTTCTTCGATGAGGAGCGAAATGTCTTCAAAAGGAAAACAAGCCCAGTTGCCTCCTGAAAAAGCACCTTTGGGACAACCATGGCCTGGATGACTGAGAATCTCTACAGACTTTTAGCTCTACAATTTGGGGTGAACACCATTTGAATGGTGTGGGAGTAGGAACAGATTTCCGGAGGAAAAACAAAATGGCAGACTACAGGAACCAGGAGCACCACTCAGGGGACCTTGAGGACACAGATAAACTTCCAAGTAGCCTCAATGACTCTCTAAAAGGATGCAAATGACCATCTCTGGGACAACCATGACCTGCATGACTGAGAACCTCGACAGACTTCCTGAGCCAATCTTTGCCTGTTCATCCCTTTCCGTCTCCAGCTATACTATGGTCAGCCCTTCAAAGGATGATTCAACCTTGGGCCAAAGAGGCTCAACTTTTACCAACTATTGAAGGGTTCGCCTTCTCAGTGGATGTGGACTCAGTGGGAGAGGTAGGAACAATTTTGAAGAGGTTTGATGTCGAAGTGGACGGCTGCGGTTCTTCGTAGCTTGTCCGAGAAGCTGACGGCGGCAATGCTGTTGAGGCCCCATTGTTGCTCTCTCCGGTGCTTGAGGTATCTTTGGTTGTGTGGCATGCACTGTCAGCCTTGGCTTCTGGAGATGGAGAGGGGGAGAGTGTGACCTCAACAAGGCCAGCAGAGCTGCAAGGAGCTGAAATGTTTCCTTGGCAGGTCCATGGTTCAACTCTCTCATGCTATTAGTCTGCACTCACCTCCTGGATCATTAGCTCCATCCTTATTGGGGTGCAAAGATTCGTACAGGTATGCAACATCTGAAAGAAGAGAAGATGGTGGAACTCAACAGACCAAAGCAAGATGGCCCTCCTTACAGGTTGCGAGTGTTCCAACAGTGGAGGTTTTTAAGAAGAGATTGGACAACCATTTGTCTGAAATGGTATACGATCTCTTGCTTGAGTAGAGGGTTGGACTAGAAGACCTTCAAGGTCCCTTCCAACGCCGTTATTCCGTTATAAACTCTTACCAAGCAAATGAGTAAGTCTGATCATCCCGTTAAGCCCCAAAAGACCTTCATCCAAGCACCCCAAACCTCCGAAGGTCCCATAATCAGCCCTGATACAATAGTGTTGAATGGTAACTAAGAACTTGGTTAACTATCAAGACTTCATGTTGAGCCAACATGGGTCAACAGTCAAAGCAAGGGCAGACAAATTGGTACTCCCCTAGACCCTTTGGACTCCAACTCCCATTGGGGCTCAGGAACTCTGGGAGTTGAAGTCCAAAGTTGGAGGCCCCCTTCCCCTTATTGTATAAAGCTGTTACAGGGGATGGAATAAGACTCTCTTACTGTTTTCTGGACTGTATTTCCTGTAAACAATATAGATCACGTCCCCAGATTGTAAAGGGCAGGTCTGTCTCTTCACCACTTTCTGTTTATTGATCACCGTTCCGTTCGTGCTGCAGAGGGAAGGGAAGGAACGCAGGTGAGATCAAGACAGAATTCTTTATTGGCCGAGTGTGATTGGACACGCAGGGATTTGTCTTCGGTGCAGAAGCTCTTATTGTCCACACAAGTTATAAGCGATAAATTATAACCAAAGTTGTCGTAAAGATAATGATCATCTTAAGATGGTCATCAAGTCTTCTACCGCTGCTGACCTAGGTTAGTGTCACTGCAGGCAGTCTTCAACTTACAACAGTTCGTTTAGCGACTGTTCAAAGTTACAAAAGAACTTGATACAACAGTGGTGAGACTCCTCTCCGGGCGGGATGAGTCTGCCCATCGAGATGAGGTGGACCAGTTGTCTTCATGGTGTGGAGACAATAACTTGGTTCTCAACCCCCATAAGACCAAAGAGCTTATAGTGGACTATAGAAGGAACAGATCAGATATTCAGTCCTTGCTCATCAGTGGAGACTGAGTGGAGCAAGTGGCCAGTTTTAAGTTTCTGGGTGTTACCCTAGAAGGGGACCTGGCCTGGGGTGCTTGCATTGCAGCCCTAGTCAAAAGGACCCAGCAGAGATTATACTACCTGAGACTTCTCAGAAAACAACAACTGAATGAAAAACTGCTGGTGATGTCCTCTTTTATGGTAACACTCAGAAATTTAAAACTGGCCACTTGCTCCACTCGGTCTCCATTGATAAGCAAGGGCTGGATGTCTGATCTGTTCCTTCTATAGTCCACTATAAGCTCCTTGGTCTTATGGGTGTTGAGGACCAAGTTATTGTCTCCACACCACGAAAGCGATCGGTCCACCTCACCTCAATGGGCAGAGTCACACACACACACACACACGGATGAGCAGCAGAAATGTTGGGTTCAAAATGGTGGCCATTAAGCTGAGGACTACCTGTATTAATACAAGGAAGCTCACACAGCCAGCTCATTTCCAAAGAAAAATCAAGCCTTACAAAAGAGACACACAAGAAACATTCATTTCCCACCCAAAGAACCACAGAAAAAGGATAAGAACAGTGCTGACCTGGTATCCTGTAGGAAAACCTGACCCGATTTTTCATCCATTATTATTTTACAGTGATAGCCAGACACCAATTTATTGCCAGGGAAAGATAAGTCACAACCTTGGATAGAAAGAGAGAGAGGGGTTAAAAAAAAGAACATTGCTAAGTTTGCTAATTTCACCCAAATGTTCAGCAAAGTCTCTTGCCATTTCTCCCCAATACCCTCAATTTTGCACATAATTTCGTCACTGAAGTGCCATGCAATGAGTGCAAGACTAGAGTTTGTAGTGAGAAAATATTGGATAAGGACAAAAAAAATGGATAGAATAAATAATTAAACAGCTTACTGAATTAAGACCGGATACTTTTCTATTAGGTATAATAACGGGAAAATACAAGAAAACAGAGTATTTAATGCTACATTTATTAATGGCAGCAAGAATAACTTATGCACAGAATTGGAAAAATGATAGTATGCCAGCAGAGGAAAATGTGATAAGAAAAATACTAGCGTGTGCCGAGATGGATAAATTGACCATGGAGATAAAGGAAAGAGAGGAAACATTATTTGACATGGAATGTACTGTATGATTGGCTAAATAATAGAAAGTTGAATAGAAAAGAATAAGATAATAAGGTAAAAGATACAGTGGATAAAGATAGATTAAGCAACATAAACAAGGGTATGTATACCGTCACGAAAGCATTGTAATGAATGGAAATGATGTTGTATCTAAGAACAATTGTCGACTAGAGTTTTGGACACCTTTCTTTCTGCCAATGGTCCACTCGTTTTTCAGCAGCAACACGTGGGGCTCGGCTTGTTCTACCCCCAAGCGGATCAGCTTCCCCCAAGGTTGAGGATTTTCGATGGGTTGCATCTGCCCTCCGAGCTCCATGTGTTCCATCTGGACATCTGCAAAAGGAAGGGAAGAAATACATCGGATGCAGAAGAGGGGTGGGTTTTAACAACAGCTTTAATGCGGTTGAAAAGCTGAGCTTTAGGAAGAAGGGGTGTTCCACTGTTTGTAAGCAGCCCAGAACCATATATATGGGAGGGGCAGATATATGCATTTGAAATATAGGCATTTACATAGGTATTTCCCTTCTCGGAGCTATGCGTGGCTGGGAGTCTGAAGGTTCTGCGCAGGATCTTCCTAATTTTGCACACTTTTGAACATTAAGAGCTCTTAGAATTATATTATCTCAAAATTACATTTATGTGATATTGTCATATAGGATAAAATTAATCTCACCACGGCATTTTTATCCTGCCTTTTAGACAAAGACACAGATATATGCTCCACTCAAACACACCTAATGCCATCTATTTTCTCTACTACAACCGTGAGAGAGGGCCCAGCTTTTTAAATATTTATACATGCACACAACACACACTCATGCACAACTCCCCACACACATACATATGCAACACAGGTTCATCTCTGGGAAAAGGAACAACGTTGCATGGATCCAGCTAAGGAAGCCCTGTCCCCCATAATCCTCAGCTGCACTGGTTCTTCTGCATCCCTTTGCACATTTGCACACTAGTCTCTTTCCCTTTGCACATGTTGCCTACACGCACACATACATGCTTGGGAAAAGAAATGACTTTGCTATGGAAGTTCCACCCCCATATTACTCAGCTGCACTGGCTCTTCCACATCCCTTTACACATTTGCACACCACTGTCCTTCCCTTTGCACATGTTGCTTACACACACACACTTACACACACACACTTGGGAAAAGAAATGACTTTGCTATGGAAGTTCCATCCCCATATTACTCAGCTGCACTGGCTCTTCCACATCCCTTTGCACATTTGCACACCAGTCTCCTTCCCTTTACACATGTTGCCTACACACACACACACACACACACTTGCAAAAAAAATGACTTTGCTAAGGAAGTCCTGTCCCCATATTCCACAACTGCATTGGCTCTTCCGTATCCCTTTGCACATTTGCACACCAGTCTCCTTCCCTTTGCATATGTGTGCATGCACACACACACACACACAAATGCTTGGGAAAAGAAATGAATAAGGAAGTTGCATCTTCATATTCCCCAGCTGCACTGGCTCTTCCGCATCCCTTCGCACCTTTGCACGCTAGTCCCTTCCCTTTGCATGTGCGCGCGCGCACACACACACACGCTTGGGAAAAGAAATGACTTTGCTAAGGAAGTCCCCTCAGCTACGCTGGCTCTTCCCCATCCCTTTGCGCACTTGCACGCTCGTCCCCTTGCACACGTTTGCACGCCCTCCCAGCCGCCTGAACCACCTTCTGCAAGCCCAGCTCGGCCCCCTCTTTCCAGACACGGGGTCCTGGGAGTGGGCTGGCCTCCCCCTCCTCCCCCCAGCCTCTTTCAGACCCTTCCGGGGGGGTCTTCCTCCCCCGCCCCTCCCCTCCCCAGCCGGGCCTCCCTGACCCGCAAGCCCCCGCTGGCTGTGGATGCTGAGACCTGTAGTCCTGCCCCACAGGGAAGGCGGGGGCGCCGGGTCGGAGCCTCCCTCCGGCGTCTTCCGCGTTGGGAGCGCGGCCAAAGAGCAGCCCGAGGGAGCCACGCCGGGCCCCGCCGCTCACGCCCCACTCCGGCCGCCCGGGAAGCCGCAGCCGCCTGTCAACAGACCCGGCCAGCCCTCAGCTGATCCGGAGGGGCGGGGCCTGGGGCGGGGACTCAGCGCTCATTGGCCGGCGGGGCTGCGTGACGCCGCGGGGGCGGGGAAAGGAAGCGGCGGCGGCGGCATTCGTGAGCGAGGCGGCGGCTAGAGTGTCCCGCGAGGGCCATAGAGAGGACGCTAGAGCGGCGTTCTTTGGCCAAAGACACGTGCATCATATATATCTTCTATATAAACATAGATGTACGCGTGTGTATACACACATACACACATATATATATACATACACACATACGTGTATATACATACACATATGTGTATATATATGTCTATATGTCTATGTGTGTGTTTGTGTATATATTCATAAAAATGTATGTGTGCATACATATACATACGCACATATATATACGCATACACACACACACATATATACATACATACACATTATGAATTAAACTATTGTAATATACATGCAAAGTATGATTATATAATACAAATAATCATTCATATATTGTATACTGTATAATATATTCAAATGGGTGATATGAAATATATATCTTTTTTTTTAGAAAAACTTTATTAACTTTTATTACCTTAAAAACACACAAACAAACCCACACCAAACACAAACTGACAGACACACCAACATAAAACATTAAAACATTAAAAATATATATCTTATACAGTATGTTATATCTGATAAATTGTGAATATATTCACATAGCATTTAGATAACTATATCAAACCCCAAGAATTAGAAATCAGCTTTGTGCACCATAATTGCATCTTCTAATAACATAATCACATGAAATACAGCTATATGCTCAAATGCACTAACCTATTCAAAAAGCCAGTCCAGCCCAACGCTTCCAGTTCTCAAGCACAGAGCAAAAGAAAACCACCATTCACCACTCCCAACTAGGATTAGCAAGGCAGGCTTCTTATACAAATACAAATTAAGAGTCCCGTTCTCCCTGCTCCCTCATTGGCTGTGAAAATTAAAAGGAGGGACTTGGAATGAAAACAGCTGCTGGCTAATAGCTAGCTCCGGCCGCCCTGTGCGGGCTCATAGGCAAGGACTCCTCGGGGTTCCATCGGCGGTCCAATGCCGGTTGGTACTTCCCCGACGACGAGCCTTCTCTGTTGTGGCCCCCGACCTCTGGAATCAACTGCCTCTGGAGCTCCGTCTGGCCCCTGATCTCCGTACCTTCCGCCGTGAATTAAAAACTTGGTTGTTTGACCAACCCGGGCTGTGACCCTCCTTTGGGGGGAGGGATGGGTTTTTTAATATATTTTATTGTATTGTTATGTCTTATATTTGGGCTTGTTAGTTTAATGTCTTTTTAAATATTTATTGTTCTGTGTTTTTAGTTGTGAGCCGCCCCGAGTCTTCAGAGATGGGGCGGCATACAAGTTCAAATATAAATAAAATAAATAAAAATTGCCAAGGTTAATTATTGGGGCCAAAAAAGGAATGAATTGAAGAATCCAGACAGCTGAAGTTGAAACGTTTCATTACCCAACTAGGTGACATCATCAGAATTAGAAGGGAGTGGGGTTTGTTCTGTTACAGTGGCTTGCCCTATCTGTGTTGGTGGGAGAGTTCTAGGTGGCTCCAGTAAATGACACCCTGATCAAGAAACCACCAAGACCACTCCCACCAACACTGGTGCCACTGGAACAGAGAGCAAACCCCACTCCCTTCTAGCCCTGATGATGTCTCCTAGCTGGGTTATGAGACATCTGCAAGAAAACCACCCAACTCAGAAAGCACCAAGGCATCAATTCTAACTTTTGCAAGAGATGACAGTGGTTAAACTCCTTTTCTTTTTAAGCCAAGAAACCCCAGGGATCAAAAATGTAAAAGTTGCCATTATGGGGGAAAATATATCTATCGAAGAGTCAACAACAAATTGATGGCACATGAACAATTAATTTCGTAGGATTGTAAAGATGGGGAGATTTCTCTTTGGATAAATACCAGAAGATATTGTAGACCTTGAAGGACGATCCAAAACCAGGAGGGTCTGGTAAGACCCCTCTCCAAATTTTATTCTTAAGGAAGAAAAATAAATAATATCCTAGTAAATTCTTAAGCATAAACTACTGGTTTTATGTTGGGATTAAGTCCAATTCCACCCACCCCTCAGGTGTTCTAAACTCAGCAACTGCTTGTATTTTAGGAGACCAGCAAAAGCCAGTAACTACCTTTTAAAAAATATATTCAGGATGATCCCTGACAGATCGTAGTTTCTCCTTTTTATTATATCTAATCCGTGGCTTTGCAGAGCCAGGAAGGGCTGTGGGATAGAGTCCAACATTGCTGGTTGTGATGCTTTGATGAATGGTTGAAGTCTGTAAGGTTTTTGATGGATGGAGGAGAGATGCCAATGATGGCTTGCTAATCAGAGCCAAACCTGTCTGCTGAACACAAATCACAGCATTAAGAGACAGCTTCCTTTCTTCTAAATATAATTCAGAGTTAACCAACTTCTCTTCCCTTTACCAAGCTCTGGTTCACACAATGGTCTGTGACCTCCAGCTTGGTCAAATTCAGGCTTCAAAACTCTGTTAATTTTTAAAATCAGGTCAGGGCTGACTGGCTGACCCTTCCCTCCCTTTTATTAAAGCCTCCAGGCGGTTATTTTAAGAGTCTCGAAAGAAGAGATAAACCTGTTTCTGTGCTAATTTTTCTCCTGACAGAATCAATTTGTTCTCTTCCAACCCAGGCTGGTCTTTTCCATTTGATTTCAAATTGGATTTGGACCTCCAGGGATTTGGGATGTCAGCTTCCCTAATGTAGTGTCAGTCGAAAGAGGCAGAGAGATAAAAAGTCAGCTTCGGTTAACGGGAGATTTCTCTGCCAGCCTTTCCTTCTTCCCAGGTTTTTAACCTGGCTTGTCTGGCTTTCTCATTCTCTTCTGCATTGGTCAGCTGAGAGCTGCATAAAGGGATTGAACAGAGATTAAGACCCACAAAAGGGAAATCGTTCTCTTTGGGAACACCCAGCTTTGCTACATCATTTTCCTTTACAGATTAAGAGAGTTGGAAGGGACCTTGTAGGTTATCTAGTCCAACCCACTGCTCAAGCAGGAGACCCTACACCATTTGTGACAGATGGCAGCCCAGTCTCTTCCTGAAAGCCTCCAGTGATGAAGCTCCCACAACTTCCGAAGGCAACTTCTGTTCCATTTGTTGATTGTCCTCACTGTCAGAAAATTTCTCCTTATTTCTAGGTTGAATCTCTCCTTGATCAGTTTCCATCCATTATTCCTTGTCTGGCCTTTGGGTGCCTTGGAAAACAGCTTGACCCCCTTCCTCTCTGGGCCAGCCCCTCAAATATTGAAAGACTGCTTTCATGTCTCCCCTGGTCCTTCTCTTCACTAGACCAGCCATGCCCAGTTCCTGCAACCATTCACCATGTTTTAGCCTCCAGTCCCCATCATGAAACAGGGTTTATCTAGGGTGCTGTTTTTTAATTTTTTAAAAAGTCCCATGTCAGAAGTTGTTCTGGTTTTTACCCATCTTAGCTTTTTAACCAAGTATGGAAGGCCATTTTACAGAGGTAGGGAACAGCCCGCCTTCCAGAGGTGAATTACAACTCACATCTGCAGTTGGTTTGGCCAATATTGGAGGTTATATACTCTTAAGAGGCAGTACAGATAGCCCTAGGTTTACAATAATATGTTTAATGTCTGTTTGAAATTACGACAGCACTAAAAAAAAAGACTTACAATTGGTCTTTGCATTATGACTGTTGACCCCATGGTCATGTGATCAAAATTCAGGTGCCTGACAACCATGTATTTAGGATGGTTGTAGCCTCCTGAGATCATGTCTTCCTAGCCAACTTTTCGACAAACAAAGTCATTCTGTTTGTAAATGTACCTGGTCACAAATGTGCAAAAGTCACAGCAGGCTACAAAGCCAAGGCAAGGCAATGCAGCACCTTGGCCACTAGATGGCACTGTGGGTCTTCTAAAACTCTCACCCATCCTATTTTGCAAAAAAAAAAAATTCTTTCTTTCTGGAGATTTCAATTTAGCCCTTTCGGGCTTGGCTGTGTTATCTTCTCGGCCTTCCCTCCCCTTCCTCCTCTTGTAAACTCTTTGTAAGCCCTCTGGCAGTTTTACAGATAAAATGAGAATAGGGAGGGGAAAGGAAGCCCCGGGCTGAATTTCTCAACCACCTTCATTATCTACACCCCTATAACAACTACAGATTTCCCCGCTCTCCCCTGCTTTTCTGAAGGCAGCTGCAACCTCCAGACCCCTTCAGCCTGCCTTAATAGCTCTGCTTTTGATGAGCACAAAGGGGTACAAAGGAATTGTGTGGGGTCCTAAGCATATGTCGGGCATTGAGAATCTTGCACAGGGTTAACAAAGCAATACTGATAGTCCTTGACTTACAACAATTCATTTAGTGACTGTTTGAAGTTGAAACAGTCAGCACTGAAAAAAAGTGACTGATGACCCTTTTTTCACAACCATTGCAGCACCCCCAGGGTCACGAGATCACAATTAAAACTGAGCTTGGCAACTGACTCATGTTTATGATGGTTGCAGTGTCCCATGTGGCTCCCCAGGTCAGCAGCCTTAAGCATTCAAAGAGCAAAAAGGTCCTAATCGGAAGCCCTGCCCCCATTCAATTCTGGAGCAGACTGGAAGTCCGGTTCTCCCACCGAGTCTCCTCCTAGCACAGCATCCTTTTTCCTCTAGCTGTCCTACCTGAAAGCCCTATCAATTTTGGAGCCGACCAGCGACAGGGAGCTGCAGCAGAGGGATGCAAGAGCCACATGCGGCTCTAGAGCTGCGGGTTGCCGACCCCTGGCCTAACAGTTGTGGCAAGCCATTCACACTTGGCGTCTTGAAATGGCTGCAGGACCAATCTCTTCCTTCTCTTTCCCCGACCTCTGGAGATGGGAGGGTCCATCTGTCCCTCCTGTTGTGGTCCGCCGGCAGCCTGTGGAGATGGCAGCAGAGTTGGACAGTGGGGAGGAACATGGGCCAGTCCAGGAGTCTGGGGAGGATTCGGACAAGGGTCCTGCATCTGATACAGAGATGGGGCCAGGCCATCTGGGAGTTATGTGCAAACTCCAGAGCCTCCACAATCTGACAGCAGCGAGGCAGAGGAACAAGGGGAGCCTGTTCCCAGTGCGCGCATGTGCAGAGCTGCCAGAAGGCAAGAACAGTTCAGACAAAAGGGGCGACTCAGGAGTAAGGCTTGGAGGTGGTTGGCCCCACCCATAAGACAGAAAGGAGGACAGGAACCTTTGCAGGAAGCAACTTTGTTCGTACTGGTTCATTTTGAAACCTGAAGCTTGGTGTTGAATTTGTGTTCCGGTTGGCCTTGTATAACTAATTGGAAATGTAGGCAGCATTTCAAGAAAGGTAAAGGTGTGTGCTTATCAGACTTATCCTGAAGGACTTTGACAGACTTCCATGGGACTATTACAAACTGTTTGAGACTCATTACGGGCTGTGAATGACTAAAATTCACACCCGTTGAAATAAAGGAAAAAGGGTTTTGGGACTAACGTGTGTTTGTTAGGGTTTCAATAAGCCTTGGTCAGAACACCTCCTCCGAGAAGGGCAAAGGCCTGGAAGGATGGGTAGCACCTGGGTGAGCTTGTGGAGTGATGTCCCCAGAGGAAAGGCTCAACTGTATAGCCTCAGCGATGCCGGATTCCTTTCCGTTCAGCCCTGCTGTTTGAAACACCAAGACGGCGCACAGGGTGTTTGACGGTGCTAAGTAGCTGTGGCTTTCACACCCCAGCAGGTGCTAAAACAAATATAATTTCTGGTGATGGCACAGAAAGGTGATGGAGAATGTCAGGCGGAGGGGAGGGGGCACCCGGGGGGAAAGACGAGGGAGAAGATGCGCCGTTATTCATCCTGGCAGGCAAAGACGTCGCTGGCTGCACGCGGCTCGGCTTGTCAGCACGAATTTGAGCATCTCGGCTCGTGATGCTCGCAAGTCAGGCTGACGGACTCTCTCAAAGTCACTTTCCCCGTCTCGAAAAAGGACGCACCTCTCTCGCCGCCGCTTTGAAGGCGATGGAGGTCCTCTCGAGAGGAAGGGCTCCCTTGGAACTGCCAAAGCTGGTGGCCGGATTCGGTGTGGTCCTGTTCCCGGCAGGTTCTTGGGCTGCTGGGGCAAGAGGACTCCAGCCAGCAAGAACATTGGGCACCATGGTGGCCATAGGCTGGTGTTCCCAAGGGTTTTGTTGTTGCTTTAGATGACATGAGCAAGATTGAAGCATCCTCGTTTTTTTACTTCTCTCTTTCTTCTCTTCTCCTCCCTCTTCCTCCTCCTCCTTCTCCTCTCTCCCTCCTCCTCCTTTTTCCTTCCCTTTTCTTTTCCTTTTCTCCTTTTCCTCCTCCCCTTTTCCCCTCCCTCTTTTTCCTCTTCCTTCCTTTCCTTTCTCCTCTCCTTTTTTTTCTTTTCTTTTTCTCCTCCTCCCCTTTCCTCTTTCTTCTTCCTTTCTCCTCCCTTTTGTCCATGCCCTCCTCTTCCTCTTTTCCTCCTCTTCTTCCTTCCTCCTCCTCCTCCCTTTTCTCTCTCTTCTTCTTTTCCTTCCCCACTCCTCCTCCCCCTCTTTCCTCCTTCCTCCACATGGCACCTGAAAGAGAATCCCTTTTCAGAGACGGTTCTCAGGTTCAGGAAAAAAAAAATGCCTTCTGTTTGCTTCCATTCCCATCACATTTTCTTTGTGTCCACCCAGAAGGGAAAACCCTCTTTTCAGGAGTTGTTTCCAGTTTGCAGTCATTTTAACTCGCCCTGAGCTCCCTCGTGCTGAGAAGGAGCCTCCTGCACATGCTTTCCAAAATTAGATAATGGGGAATGACTGTGGGAAGGAGAAAAAAAACACACACACACACACAGAGGAAACCTTTAACAACAACAAGGAGAAAAACCCAGCATGATTAAAATGTTTCTGGGGGGGCAGCAGCAATCCCCTGGAGGGGCTTTTTTGCTCCAATAACCACACCTTTGAAATGGCTTTATTGCTTTAATAATGTGGTGGTGAAAAGCCAGAGGGTGGGGACCTTCCATATTTCTTGTTTAGCCTTGCCAAGGATGAAAGTGGGCAAGTACAGCCTTTTAGAAGCAATGGGGTTTTTAGGAGAACAGCCTGCCCTGTGTGTGTGTGTGTCTTTCTAATGGCCTCGGTCAGTTTTTTTTTTAAATTAGATTTATATGCCTCCCTTCTCCGAAGACTCAGGGCGGCTTACAATTTTTGGGATACAACCCAGTGTGCTCAGCAATAGCCTTCATTCCATTGTATATGCCTGCTTATTACTAAGCGGCATTTTTACAAAGTCAGCTTATTGCCCCCAACAATCTTGGGTCCTCAATTTACCTACCCCGAGAGGATGGAAGGCTGAGTCAACCTTGGGCCTGGTGGGATTCGAGCCTGCAATAATTGCAGGCAGCTGAAACTTAAGTGCTAGGCATTTAGCAGCCTGCACCACCAAGGCCCTTAGCAGGTCTGGGTGAACCCAACCTCTCATGGTGTTCTGACCCAAACCCTTGTCCAATAAAACAAACATGAACCAAAGGGAACAGAAACCTTTTAATGATTCTTACGAATCCCCGGTTAAAAGGCTGCTGCAAACTAATTAACTTTGATAAGCACAAGCCTCCCCAAAACTGTGCGAAGCTGCCAAGAATCACAGATAAGAAATATTTCGCAACACAAGAGTCTTCAAATACCAACTTAAGATACTGTAATGTCCACGAGGCTGAGTTTCAAAACGTCTTTGCTTCCTGCAAAGAACATTTGCTTCACAGCTGGCTTTTATCTTCTTGAAGGAGGGGCCATTACCTTGCAGCCTTACTCCTGAGTCACCTGTGCTGCTGTAGTTGTTCTTTCCTATGAGCAATCCTGCGCACACACGCACTTGGCACAGGCTCCTCAGGAACCTCCTCATCGCTGCTGCCAGTCCCCCACAATCTCTGAAGGCAGCAGTCCACTCCCTGATGGTCCTGGCCCCTCATCTGAGTCCTCGCTCTCCTCAGCTGTCCGCACCTGCTGCCGGCTAACCACAACACATGGCATCAGTGCCCCAAAGACTTGATATCCCACTTGGGGTGAAATGAAACATAGCCTGACCTTGGTGATTTCTTGGATGTCCTAACCTAGCTCAGAAGCAAATTGTCAAGCAATGCAGCTCATGACCCAAGAGGTGTAACGTGTGCCGTTTTGCTGCTGCATTTTTGAACCAGCTGGGGTTTTGCCCACAGCCAATTTTCCGCCTCTGGTTTAGCAAAGTTGTGAAAAGAGCAAGCACTGAAGGTGCATGTCAAGGGGTTCGTCTCCTCTCTACCGAGAGCCAAGGTTTTGTGAACAGTGAATTGCAAAGCTCTAGCAAAAAAAGGAAAAATTCTCCCTCTCTCTGGGCTGAATTTCCATTCAAGCATCAGAGTGCAAGGTATAAAGTCTTGCATTGACTGGGTATCGTCAAGAGCCTCACTTGACCAACGCTACAAGAGTCTGCGCTGAAGTTCCTACTTGAGGCTCCGTTTGAATGAGCTGAACAACCACCCCATTGTTTCCAGTCATGTGACATTGCGAAGAGGAGAAGGAAATGTTTAAACAGCACCTGGGGAATTGTGGAGGAGTGTCTTGGTTCCTACCAAGCGTTATGAACAAGACTGTGCAGTGTTTGGGTTCAGTGTAGCTTAACGTGGCTGGTAAAGCATGGACGATGGCTGGGTTTAATGTGTCAATGCTCTGTATGTAGGTTGGGACCAAGGCACTAAGCCATTTCCACCATCCATCTTTCTCTCTCTTTGATATAGTTTTCCAATTCTCTCTCCCTCTCTCCTCTCCCTCTCCCTCTCCATCTATCATCACCACTTTTTAACAACCCCATGATCCCTTGGGGGGTGGAGTCTGGGCAACTGAATGGAGCTGTTTACTGGCCAGATGCCTTTCCTGTCCCCAGTGCGGAGTTCTTTTCAGCAGATATATTCTCATGGTGCCCAGAGAGAGAAATTATCTGCCTCTACCTAGGATGGAACCCACAGCCTCCTGATTGTGAGGCTAGAACTCCACCTCTACCACACCACTCCATCCATCCATCCACCCATCTGAATGATCGAGGGCAAAAGAAGAAGAAGAAGAAGGGGACGGCAGAGAATAAGGTGGCTGGATGGAATCACTGAAGCAGTCGGTGTGAATTTAAATGGACTCCGGAGGATGGTAGAGGACAGGAAGGCCTGGAGGAACGTTGTCCATGGGGTCACAATGGGTTGGACATGACTTCACAACTTCCCTCCCTCCCTCCCTCCATCTATCATTTATGACTCTTGTGCAATGTGTATTATCTTTTTCTGCAATTCTGTCTACATTGTCATCTTTCCCCCTCTTTCCCCCTCTTTCTCTCTCTTCCCTCTCTCCCACAATTCTGTAGAAAAAGTCACAGCCAAGAATGGGCATTATCTTTTTTCTGGATAGTGCTGATACAGACACAGTGGTTGGTTTTTCTCTCCAGTCCAAGAAATCCTGGTGCTGTGTGTGTGTGTGTGCGCGCGTGCACACACACACACACACACACACTGTATCTATCCAGCTGTGCTGAGGTTGCTGTCTTGTTACCCTTTAATCCTGCTCTCTATCTTGCTCCTGTTTAAGGAAGCCTTCAAGCAGAATGCCAAGATTAATTTGACTCTTGCTTCTTTCACACAGGGAAGAAGAAGCAGGCATACGTGCGGGGACAAACATTAAAGTGGTTTTCCGCAAGCAGCATGTGGTTGACTTTGGGAGAGTTCAAACAACATCAGCCAGGCAGGTCAGGCCTGGTTAGACCTTGTGAAAAAAAAAAAAAGATTTGGGAGGAAGATGAAACATCATGAATAGGACTACGTGGTCCTTAGGAGTCAAACTCAACGGGAGGGTGAAATCTGCAGGTTTTTGTGCCAAGAGAATTGAGGCCAGTTTGGGGGAATTATCCCTGCCTCACTTTCCTTCTTGTTTGGAAAGTCATCTCTACATCAGTTGGCTTCACTGATGTAGCCAGAATGCACTGTTGTCTTGCCAAACTTTCAAAATGGCTCATTCGTTGAGAAGGGTTTTTTAACATCCTTTCCCCTGCAGGCTGTGTCCTCTTGCCTATCTTGAAATGAGCTTTTGAGAGGTCCAGGACCAACGAAGTCTCTATCCTTACAATATTGTCCTGTAACTAAATATTGTCCTGTAAGTAAAGCACCTGTAGGCCAGACAAAGGAACAATGGAGAGTGTCAGGAAAGATAACTTTGTTTGGGAGAAAAAATTGTGTTGGGTTCTAAGTTTTCATTTGTTGTTTTGGCCACAGCCCTTGTGGTTTTTGTTCCAACATCCAAAACACCAACCCAGAGAACAACCAAATCCAACATCCACACCTATGATTCTTCCAATGTTGCAGGATCATCTCTCTTCCTCTTTAGCTAAGCAGGTTGGGGATGATGGAGCTCACAGTCACCTTGAACTGTGAAGCGGGGCAAATGAATTTGAGAAATAAATCAATTATCCAGCAAATCTGTACCATCCCACTAATTCCTACCTGTCATGCCCCTCTCGGAGTCTGAATCCGAGGAGGAAGCTGAACAGCTGACAGGGAGTGGAAGTGTGGCTTCATGGGCTGTGGAGGAAACTGGGGAAGGGCAAAGTCCGGCTGGGCAGAGCAGGGAAGAGGTAGAACAAGGGAGGGGGAGTTCAGAGGAAGACCCAGGTCCACCCCCTCTTCATCCTAGGGCACACAGGGAGGAACGGAGAAGGGAGCAACATGGGTTTCATGGCTTACGGGGGAGGAAAGGGCCCTGATTCCCTTCATTAAGCACACCTGGGAAGAGAGTTTAAAAGAGATGCATGCTGAGTGTGGCGTCTGCTGGGAACAAACATGAGTTTATCTTGTGTGTACTTTGCTTATCTGTGTTCCTGGTATCCTCCCAACTGGGTTGAATTGCTGCCATGCCTTCACATCTGGAATTCGTTCTCCTGCCCTGCTGGACTAATGACCTCCTCTTGCCTTGATTGGACTTATAGTTACAGTTTTTGTTGACCACATTTTGGACTTGATTCTCTGCAGCCAAAGGGCAGAGTTGGAGATAATAAAGGGATTATTCTTGATTATCTGACTGTGTTGCCTTTGTGCCATGCCCCGGATCATCACACTACCCCTGGCATAATCTTTGCCGATAAGTAATCTCCAAACACCAGCTCAGATATTCCTAATGTCTACAAGGCTTGAGTGCAAAAACTTCTTTGCTTCCTGCAAAGAACTCCAGTTTCTCAGCTGGCTTTTATCTCTTAAGGGAGGGGCCATTACCTTGCAGCCTTACTCCTGAGTTGCCTGTGCTGCTGCAGCTGCTCTTTCCTTTGAGCAGCCCTGCGTGCACGTGCGCTGGGCACGGGCTCCTCTTCATTACTGCTGCCAGCCTCCACAATCTTCAAAGGCAGCCCTCCACTCCCTGATGGTCCTAGCCCCATCCCTGCATCACACGCAGGCCCCTCATGTGAATCCTCACTCTCCGAGACCTCAGCCGTCCACACCTGCTAGCCGGCAAACCACAACAACCCCCTCTCATGTCACCCCTAGTCCTCCTTTTCTCAGAATCAGCTGCAGCATGCACACAACTTCGCGTGTCCAGCAGGCTTCAGCTGGGAGGGTTCCACTGTGTTTGAGTTAAAATGCAACAAAGCAGGTTGCAAAATTAGCGCGCGCGTGTGTGTGTGTCTTCGCAGAAGTCCAGAAGAAATTCCCCAGCCTTAACTAAATTGCAATTTTGAGAGGCCTGCTATGGCCGGGTGACTTGACCCTCCATTTGCCCAAGGCATGCAAGAATCCTCCAGCCAGCCTGCACTGCACAGATTACAGAGAGTCCTCAGTTTACAACTTTGTTCATTTTAGTGGCCGTTCCAAGTTACGTAAGTACCGACTTATGACGGTTGCAGCGTCCCGGGGTTACGGGATTCCCCTTTGGCAACCTTCTGACCAGCAAAGTCCAGTGAGGAAGCCAGATTCACTGAATGACTGTCTTACTAACTTAAGAACTGCAGCGATTTGGCAAGAGAGGTCGCAAAATGGAGCGAAATGTACTTAACCGCTGTCTCACTCAGCAACAGAAATTGGGCTCAATTGTGGTCGTTAAGTCAAGGACTACCTGTATAATATAACCTGCTTTATGATGCAGGAAGTTAAACCTCCTCTGCTTAAGCTGTATGTGGCTTTCATACCTTTATTTTCCTTTTACGTAAAGGCGCTAAGCACTTTTGCTTCCTGGTCTCCTTCTCTCCAAGTCCGGATGTTCTATTACTTTACAAAATGGAAACCTGTCATTTTCTCCTTGTTGCCTCTCACCCGAGTCCTTTTTTCTTCCCTGCTAATGCAGAGCGCTTGCTAGAAGCAGCGTGAGCCTGATAAAATATCGATCCCGGCAGCTTTTATAAAGTGGCGGATTCAGCTCCGGCAACCGTCTTTGATGTGCTCCAATTTCCTTCAGGGGTTTTCAAGGAAATTGGAAGAGGCAGCGGAGGGAGAATTGCTCAGCCGCCAAAAAAAAAAAAAGAAATCTTTGTTTTGGTGCAGCGTCGCCAGAGGTGGTATTCAGCTGGTTCTGACCGGTTCTAGAGAACTGGTAGTGGAAATTTTGAGTAGTTCGGAGAACCGGCCAATGCTACCTCTGACTGGCCCCACCAACCCCATCTCTTCTCTGCCTCCCATTGAGTCCCAGCTGATCGGCTGGGTCTTCTTTCATTGCCCTGCACAGGAGATCGGAGCTGGAAAGCAGGTTAGTGGGGTGGGGAGGGAAGGGAAGGGGGATTTTGCAGTAACCTTCCCCTGCCACACCCACCACACCATGCCCACCAAGCCATGCCACACCCACCAAGCCACACCCACAGAACCGGCAGTAAACTTTTTTGAATCCCACCACTGAGCGTCACCTTGCTCTGAATTCAAGTCTCTTTTCCTCGCTCTGCATTCGACAGTGGGGAAACGAGATCTCGAGAATTTTTTTGCCTTTGAATAAAAGGGGTCAGTTGGCGCTAACCCATTTCCAGCACCTCGCGAAAAGCTGGAGGATGATGTGATGGTGAATTTCACTCGTAACAGATTGATCCCATGTTATGCAAACTCTTTGTGGCTCAGTCTCTGGTAGCGGTTTAAAAAAACAAAACAAAACCTCAAAAAACGAGGAACTGCTGGATCGATTATTGGAAACGCCACCCCCCCCCAAGTCTCTGCAATCAAAACAAGGTTGGTTTTAGGTGTCAAAGAGAAGAGAGAGACAGCAATGTGGATCATAGGAGGCCTCGTTCCTGGGCAATTTTGACAGGTCGGAAGGATCACATCTGTGTCATGCTTTGGATTTGATTAAGGCTCTGGATAACAGGATAACGGAATCTGGAGAAGAACTGTAATTTGAAAAAGCATCTCAGACAAGACCCTCTCTAGTTTTCACGACAGTAAACAGAAGAAGGGGAGGGGAGGAAGCCCATTTAGATTTGCCAAATAAAAATAGTATCAGCATTCATAACTCTGCACTGAGGATGTTCCCTAGTTGGGCCATGAAACGCCTGCAAAAAAACAACCAAGTTCAGAGAGGATCTTCACAGTCCTCCACAAACCCCACTCCCCTTCTAGCACTGATGATGCTACGTAGTTGGGTAATGAAACATCTGGAAGAAAACCACTAAGCTCAAAGAGCACCAAGGATGCCACAATCATCATCCTCTCCTCCTCCTCTCCTCAAACCTCACTCCCTTTTAACACTGATATTATCTAGTTGGGTAATGCTAGACCAACAAGGTCAGACAGCACCAAAGACCCTACAGTCTACCTCCTACTCCTATTCTTCCCCATCCCTCCCTTCTCGCAATGATGATATCACCTAGTTTGGGTAACGAAACCTCTGCAAGTAAACAGCCAAGCTCAGAGAGCACCATGGACTCTGGTTTCCTAGCCAGGTCTCCCCGGAAGAGTGGAGAGAGGCATCGTGGAAAGAGGCAACCATAACCTTCTCAGTAACACCCAGATAAGTGATAAACAGCACCAGCTAAAATAATCCAGGAAGGTAGAATAGCAGTCAAGGTAACCACACCCCAACCAGGACTAAACAGGGCAAGCTACCATGTGTAAACATCCATCAAACTTCACTTTCCCCACGCCCTGAAGATGCTACCTAGCTTGGGTTTGGAATGTCTGCCAGAAAACAAAGTTCAGAGAATACCAAGAACCTGAGAAAACCAGTTACACCAGCTGTCCTGGTAGGTAGATGAACAGAGTTCCAGCACACGGGTTAGGCAAGACCTATGACCCATGTGCCCCTCCGAATTGCATGACTCCACATCAGTCAAGGGTCAACTCATAAAATATTTCTATGGTCTTTTTAGAGTTGCCAACAGAAAGGGAGGGAAGAGCAGGGCAGCAGGTTGCAAACTGAAAGTGCATTCCATAAATAGTGTTCAAAGGTAGTAACGAGGTGACTGAAGTTTCTGCCATGCAAAATTCTAACTGGAGATGATTGATGACTCTGGGCTATGGATGTGTCCCATTGGAGAATATGAATTACGATATACCCAGGGGGTGGAAGGAAAACCAGGGTCAAGGGTGACAATGAATAATGTGTCTCAGAGTCGGCTACACCCAGGCAGTGCCGGCATGTTAACTCCCAATAAATCCTTTTGAAATTTTGGAAGTTTGGCTCAAGACTCCTGATTTAAATGGGGGTAACTGCCCTGAATCCTGACATCAAGTAGACTTGAACATGTTGGTCTGGTCAATAAGCCATTTATTTTCCTTTTTTTTCTGGGCAACCACTCTGCTCTGATTCGAATTGTCCCACCCTGATGTCTCACTATCTTTCCCCCCGCCCCTCCAAAGTCAATGCTGGGTTTATCTTCGGTCATCTGCAAGGAATTGGAAGGTTTCAGATGAAAAGGGAGGCCGGGAAAGGATGCTTGTAATGGATCAAGGAAGAAGGGGGAAAAAAATAGGAGAAGAGATTGACTGGATATGTAAAACATCAAATTGTTACGGCTTTTGGTTCACTCCTCGGGGGTCTTTGGTGGAAAACTCACACACCAAGACACAAATGTTGGGTCAATTATATTCCCAGGGGAGCTGAATCACAGACATCCCCATCTAAAAGTTGGAAGACCCTGCAAAGATAGAGTTTATGTCTTCCCCAGGTGTAGCGCCACATGTGTGAGAAATGAACTCCCATCAATTGGCAGTGCTGCACAGCTTGTAACCGAGATGGCGAACCTATGGCACGCATGCCACAGGTGGCACGCAGAGCCATTTGTGCCGGCATGCGAGCTGCAGGTAAACTTACCTCACTGCACATGTGCGTGCCTCACAGCTGATTTTCGGCCTCCCAGAGGCTTGAAGGTGGCTTCTGCAGGCTTCTGCAGGCCGAAAACTAGGCTCCTTTCATCACTTCGTTTTTACGGAAATACCGGAAGTGACGAAGCGGACCTAGTTTTCGGCTGAAAAGCTCGCAGAAGCCTGCAGAAGCCTTCCTCAAGCCTCTGAGAGACCGAAAACAGCCTCAAACTGGCTGAAAATCAGCCGTGAGGTGCAGTGCAGGTAAGGGGGTGGCGGGGGTGTGGTGGGGATTGCGCGCACATGCGTAGGGGCATGGGGTGTGTGTGTGCATTGCCTTCTGGGTGCTGGCACGTGAGCATGCAAGTGCGTGCACAATTTTTGGCACAGGAGCCCAAAAAGATTGGCCACCACTGGCCTATAAGAACAGCCTATAAAATCTCCAAATGGCCACTGAGATGGGTTGGGGGTACGTTTGCATGAAGAGTCCAGTTTGCGCCCCAAATCTGCTGCTTCCGGAGAACATCGTTCCAGAGGTGGGAAGTTCAGTGAGGAGCGCCAAGGAAAACCCAAAGATGACCAATTGAACTCTCATGTAGGCCTGCTCTGGACTCTTTTATCAAGCTTGGTGGGGTGGACACTGAACTCAAGAAAGTCTATGGAGGTTCTCAGTCATTCCAGGTCATGGTTGCCCCAAAGGTGGTTTTTCAAGATGCAACTGGATTTTCTGCTTTTTCTCTGAAGACGTTTCGCTTCTCATCCAAGAAGCTTCCTCAGCGCTGACTGGATCTGCATTTAAAGGACAAAGGCCACTCTTTGGAAGACAGCAAAGTCCACATTTTGGACAGAGAGGGCCGCTGGGTTGAAAGAGGAGTCAAAGAGGCCATCAATGTCAAAACTGAACAGCCCTCCCTCAACAGAGGTGGAAGGATACAACCTCATCTATCTCCAATCTACAAAATCCTTTCAGCAGTTCCAAGAAGGCTCCACACCCATTTGCACTACTCAGGTGACCCTGAGGACACAGACAAACCTCCAAGTGGCCTCAACGACCCTCTAAAAGGATGCAAATGACCAGCTGTCCACAAGGAGTATAAATCCTTCTGTTCCCCACCATCCAATCCGAGCTGAAGCAGCTACTTGGATGAGACATGAAACATCTTCAAAGGAAAACAAGAAAGTCCAGTTGCCTCTTGAAAAACAAGCACCTTTGGGACTGAACTCAAAAAATTTGCATCTGTTACTCTGCCCAGGGTAGGTAGTACACACACAGCTAAATGGTTGTGATTTGTCTCTCTGATCCAGTTGTAGGTAAGAGATCTTTGGGGCAGAAACCCAACTGTGCCTTCCCAGTTTCTCTACCCAAAGTAGAAATTGAAAGATTTCTGTAAAAACATCAGCCTGTGTTGGGCTCCTCTGTGCTCTCTTTCCGAGCTTGGTTGCTTTCTTGCAGACGTTTGTCACCCAGCTAGGTAACATCGTCAGTGCTAGGAGGCAGCGGGGTTAATCTGATAGAACCTATGTTCCCTAGTTGGCTCATGAAATGTCTGTAAGAAAATAGCCAAGTTCAGAGAGCACCGAGGACATCTTCCTCTCCTCCTTCACTTTAAAAACATGACTCCCTTCCAGCACTGATGATGTTACCTACTTGGGTCATGAAACGTCTGCAAAAAAACAACCACCACCAATCAAGCTCAGAGAGTATTAAGGATTCCAGTCTTCCTCCTCCTCTCCACAAACCCCACCCCCTTCTAGCTCTGCTGATGTTACCTACTTGACATGTTACCTGTATTAACATGCAAGGTTCTTGCATATGCATACAATTAGGTTATACGCTCTAATTAATCCCTAGATTGCATTTGTATCAGTAGTTCTGTTTTTTTTTTACCCCAGAGACACTGAAGAGGATGGAGTTGGAATAATGTTAACCAATAACCAGAGAGTGGTGCTAGAAACCGTTTTTTTTTTATAAAGTCTACCTATGTTAAGAATTCAATATTGGTGTACATTTATATTAACAGAATATTTACATGTTGCTTTCTTTTGTTGCTGTATTTAAAACAAGAAGTCAAAAAACTCTAATTTTCTCCATAAGGCAAAAAAACAAACAGTTTTTGTACATTATTATTAATTATTATTATTAATTTTTTTTTAATATATATCTGTAACTTCAATTTCAAAGTACCAGAGAAACCAGTGGCCTCAATTCAGGAACCTCACAGTGGACTGTATGAAACTACAGTTAATCTCCATAAATAATACTTTTAAGAAACCCTGGATGTATGGTTTTTTTTGTTTTTTTTTGTTTTTACTTAAGGATCTGAGGCCACAAAATTTAAACTAGAAACAAAAACTACTTTTTCTTTTCTTTTTTGTGTGTGTGTGTGTGTGTGTGTGTGTATGAACAAAGAGCACAAAATTTTAAAAAAAAATACATTCATTAAAAATGTTCCTGGCATTTGGGGCAACAAAATAAAAATAAAATAAAATGTACAAACCTGGTAATAGTTTAAACTCAGCACAGAAGCAAAAGGGGAGGAGGAAAGGAAAAAAAACACAATAAAACCAGGAAACGAGAAAAACAAAACAAAAAACCAAAGACCTATATATTAAAATTTTCCATTTCTTTTTCTTTGTCAGCAACTGTGCGGTCTCGAAAGGTTTGTAACCTCGGATGCCCCCTTCCGCACGATCCCCACTTCCCCTCCCTTCTATCGCTTTCGCAACTGTGCTTCATTTCTACAAATTTTACAGTTTTTTTTTTTAAAAAAAGTTTTACAGCAGTGCATTTTTTTTTGTTTAAAAAAAGGGGGAGGGTTCCCCCCCCAACCCCATTTCCCTCCGTCCTCCTCTATTATTTATACAGGTAAGTTTGGGAAAAAAAATTTTTTTATCCTGCAGGCTGGCCGGGAGCTATCGTGCCTCGACTTCTTTGGCATTTCTAGAAGGGGAATAATCCCGGGATTCCGGGTTTGTGAGCGGGGTAGTCCGACGCGGGGAGGAGGGTCTCGTACTACTCGCTGGGACCAATGGCGGCGGAGCGCTGAGTGCGGCGGTGGGCGGGTTCCGGCTCAAAACCCCGTTGTGCATGGCGGCCGAAGGGCTGAGTCTGGGGTAATGCATGCTGCTGAGATGAGACATGAAGGAAGGCATGTGGGCCAGGTGGCTTTCGATGGGGGAGGTGTGCAAGTGGTGCATCCTGACCCGCTCGAGTTCTTCCCGTAAGTGCAACCTCTCCCGCTCTTCCGCTTGCCGGAGACGCTCCTGCTCCCGGCGCGCTTCCAGAAGGTTCTCGTGGTTGTAGTCATGGGGTTCGCGGTCCCGGTAAGAGCGCTCGTGGTCGTAGAATCCCGAGGCGGTGGGAAACCGGTGGATGGGATCCGCTCGGAGCTGGAAGTCCATCCGGCGGTGCAGGTCTAAGCTGCGGTAGGCGTCGCGCAAGGGGTCCCGCATGGGGTCCCAGGAAAAACCCGGGTGGGGTAGCCTCTCCCGCCCCGCGAGCGGGTTCATGCCCATGAGTGGGGTCATCATCCGGCTACGTTCCAAAACGTTCATGTTGTTCATCTGATGGACGCTTCCCATGGAGATGGGCATGGCGGCCGCCATGGTGTGGGGCAGGGGCAACCCGTGGAGAGAAGGGGGCGGCGGGTGCTCGGCCCCGCGGGGATGCTGCGAAGTTTCTGAGCTCACCACCAAGACGTCGCTCTCCTCTTTGCGCTCTTCTTTCACTTTGACGTCGTTCTTGATCTTCTGGAGGTCTGCCAGGAGCTCCGGCTTTCTCTCCACGTCCTTGTTCATCAGGTTGCTGAGCTTCAAGCTCTCGCTCAAGGCCGGCTTGCTGTAGGGAGAAACCGACTGGATTACGGGCTTGGTATTGTCCTCCAGGGATCTCTTTTCATGGCTGGGAGGTTCCTTCACTGGCGAGCGGCTTTCTTTGATCTTCTGCTCCGCCACCGGAGGGGGATCTCGGAGCCGGTCGGGAATCTCTCTCTCCAGATTCTTAGATCGGTCTCGGTCCAGGAGAGCAACTTGCCGGCTGGAATCGCTCGCCGCCTGGCTGTTGCTACGGATGAGGTTGCTGATCTGGTGGGTCACGGGAGCCGAAGCCGGTGAGGATCGGTTTGAGTGCCTGCTTTTGTCCAGAAGATCCCTGGAGGGAAAGAGATGGAGACAATGGGTGTCACCGTAAAAACCCTTTTGCGTTATTATTCAGCAGAGTTGGTAAATGTGGTTATATATCGAGTATATGTAATGTGTGCCAGCAAAAAAAAAAAAATCATGTGATGTGCCCATGTATTCTTATAATACATATTTACGGGAGTGTCTACTGCCGGCATTGAATACCAACCACCCTGTACG
This sequence comes from Naja naja, assembly GCA_009733165.1. Classification (NCBI taxonomy): domain Eukaryota; kingdom Metazoa; phylum Chordata; class Lepidosauria; order Squamata; family Elapidae; genus Naja; species Naja naja. The sequence continues at coordinate 9,252,559 of CM019165.1, forward strand.
AATGCACAGGCAGGGACTTCTTGGGGTGCCGTCTGCAACTCAGTGTCGGTTGGCGGTATCCCGGGGAAGGGCCTACTCTGTAGCGGCTCCTGCTCTCTGGAACCAACTACCTCTGGGGCTCCGCTGCCCCTGACCTCCGCATCTTCCATCGCGACCTAAAAACCTGGTTGTTTGAACAGGTTGGGCTGTGCTGACTCTTTGGGGAATGGGTGTTTTATTTATTATGGGTTTTTTAGTTTAATTTGGCTTGTTGCAATTTAATTCCATTTTAGCTAATTTAATTTATTGCGTTGTTTTTATCTGTGAGCCGAGTCCTTTGGAGAGGGGGGCATACAAAGTTAAAGATGGAAATGAAATGAAGAAGAAGGAAGAAAGAATAGAAAGGAAGAACGTGGGAAAAGAGAGGAGAGAAAGATGGAGAGATGAAGAAGAGAAGGAAGAGGAGAGAAGGAAGGAAGGAAAAAGAGGAGAGAAGGAGAGAAGAGAGAAGAAAGGAGGGAAAAGAGGAAGGGAGGAGAAAGAGAGAAGAGAAAGAAGGAAGGAAGGAGAATGGAAGGAAAAGAGGGAGGAAGAAAGGGAAGAGAAAGGTGGAGAAAGATGAAGAAAGGAGGGAGAAAGGAAGGAAAAGAAGGAGAGAGGAAGGAAGGCGGGAGAGAACAGAGAAGTGAAGAGAAGGAAGGTAGAAAAGGAAGGAAGAAAGGAGGGAGAAAGGAAGGAAGAGGGAGGGAGAGAGAAGAGGAAGGAAGAAGATAAAGGGAGGAAAAGAGGAAGGAAGGAGGGAGAGAGAAGGAAGGAAGGAAGGAAGGAGGAAGGAAGAGAGGAAAGAAGCAGGCAAGCAAGCAAAAAGGTAGGTAGGTGAGTTCCCGCAACACACTGGACGTCCCCCCCAAGCCATGGACACCGGTCCATTTTGCAAAGGCCACCTCCCTTACCTCTCCTTCTCTCTCTCTTCCTTACTGGAGGACAGCTCCCTCTTCTCGGAGTCTCGGTCTCTGTCGTGATTCGTCACCGAGGAGCTCCGCTCGGCGTCGCCCGGCTTGGGCCACTGAGGTGGCGTGGGGAAAGAGGGCGGCGTCCGGTGCAGCCGGTTCCAGGGCTCTCTGGCGTTCGGCCCGTCCTTGTGAGCAAAGATGCTGCTGTGACCTGGGAACCGAGAGAAAGAAAAGATTGGGTTCGCTCCTGGGTGACAGGAAGGACATGTAAACCCAATTAAATAAATAAATATATAGGATTGTGCCCCCAAAAAGGAAAAAAAGGCCAATTGTTTTTAAAAGCGCACTTATTTTATTCTTTTTCGGCCTGGAAAAAGAGAAAGGGAGGGGGAAGGAACAAAAACCCCTTGGAAATAGCAGTAGGGAACAAGGACCCATTGAAAGTTGCTGCCGGCAAAGAAAACCCCTTGAAATCTGTATAACTACGTGGACGTGATGGGCAGAGGTGGTATTCAGCTGGTTCTGACCGGTTTTAGAGAACCGGTAGTGGAAATTTTGAGTAGTTCTGGAGAGCCAGCAAATCCCACCTCTGACTGGCCACACCCCCATCTATTCTCCGCCTCCTGAGTCCCAGCTGATTGGCTGGGTCTTCTTTGGTTGCCCTGCCCAGGAGAACGGAGCTGGAAAGCAGGTTAGTGGGGTGGGGAGGGAGTAACCTTCCCTTGCCACGCCCACCAAGCCACGCCCACAGAACCAATAGTAAAAAAAAATCTAAATACCACCACTGGTGGTGAGGGTATTTAGTCTAAAAGTTTGCAGGTGGATCCCAAATCACGCTGCTCCCTGCTGTGACACCCAGAGCTAAACTGAGCCGATTGTGATGGTTATGGATGTTTCTTGTGAAAATGCAACTCACTGAAGAGGGTCAGCTGGTGACTGAGATCCTTTATTGGGGGCATGAATAGGCTGAGCGGAAGCACCACAATCCAGATCTGCCACAAGCACCTCTCTCAGATGAGAAAGTCAGCAACTCGCAATTCTGTAGGGTCCTTGGTGCTCTCTGAGCTGGGCAGCTTTCATGAAGACATTTCATGACCCAACTGGGTAACATCATCAGTGCTAGAGAGAGTGGGGTTTGCTCCCTGTTCCACTCCCTTCTAGCACTGATGGTGTTACCTAACTGGTTCATGAAACGTCTGCAAGGAACACCACGAAGACTGTCTTTTATTGGTACTCCTAATTCTGTTGGCCACCCAGCTTGGCGTTCCCCAGTGGTGTTGGGAACACTGTCCCCAAATCCCTAACTGGAACAGGTACTAAACCCGACAGTGGACAATTTGGGGAGTTCCTGTCTCCATGCATGTCAAGACCTTGAGGAAGATGATAGAGCTTCCTTGAAGAACATATTCTACTAGAAGTTCTTTGTATTCATGAAATTGTCCCCAAGGATGGAGAGCTTTATGGCATTTGTTCTGGTTTTTGGGGAAGTGGGGGGGTTATTGAATAAATTGGATGCTTTTGAAAATTCTGGGTTTGGAGGTCTGTATTTATGACCGCACACCAAGACACAATCCTGAAAACATGTAGATGGTTCCAGTCTCAACACACGTAGCAATGTGTGTTCCAGTGTCTCTTTGGTCCAGTGTCAACTTTCCTTCCACTAAGATTCACCCCTTCAAGTGACTTCTATTTTCTAGTTTGATGAGCCTCAATCCAGCAGGCTGTCTCTCCAGGAATCTGGACCTGGACCCTCGTTAACATCTCACGATGCTAATGACCTCCGAGGTATTTTTGGAAGACACAAGAACACTACGGTTTGCAAAGGTGGAATTCAAGCGTCTGAGTCTATGTTTAGCTATTCTTTTCTGGAGACAACAATGCAGCACATGCAGCTATTTTCCAAGGACCATGTGATCAACCAGGAATAAGAGTGATGGGCGAGACACCCTTCAATCCGCCAGGACAGCATGACCTGAAGGAAAAAACAGAATGTCCCAGTGTTCCCTGGGGTGTTCTGTCCTTCCCCATCGTACATTTTGCACCTGCTTGCATAAGTTATGTTGGCAAAGGTGAGCTACAGTAGAGTTCAAGCTGTCTGGGTCAATCATTCTACGTTCACACTTCTATCTTGGGACCTGTAGTTCTGGTCTATGCAGGCCTCTGCTTGGCAACCAGATATCCTCCAGATGTCAGCTCCCTTCCTTATAAATCTCATTCCAGCAGCTCTTCTTTTCAGAAAGCTCAATCCAATGAAGGAAGCCACCTTAGCATCTCAGCACGGATGGTCCAAAATATCTGGGGATCATCCAGCTGCCTCCCGCTCCAAAATGGAGTTAAGAGAACTTGATGCCTTGATTGAACCTACAGAGTTGATAATTATTTCTGTCTGCCTCTCTCTCTTTTAGCATGTCCATCCATCCCTATATCAACCTATCTCTATATGTCTGTCTTTCTGTCCATCCATCCATCCATCATCTGCTGCCTGCCTGCCTGCCTGCCTGCCTATCTATCTATCTATCTATCTATCTATCTATCTATCTATCTATCTATCTTCCTCTCCATCTATCATCTATTTATCTTCATCTCTATCATCTATCTATCTATCTATCTATCTATCTATCTATCTATCTATCTATCTATCTATCTAATTGTCTACTTTCATCTCTATCATCTATCATCTATCTATCTATCTTCATCTCTATCATCTATCTATCTATCTATCTATCTATCTATCTATCTATATCTATCTATCCATCCATCCATCCATCCATCCACCCACCCACCCACCCACCCATCCATCCATCCATCCATCTATCCATCATCACTGGAGATGATAGGAGATCATCTAGTCAAGAAGAGAAGCAACCTGGAATTAAGAAGAAACTTGCTAACAGTGAGGACAATTAACTAGTGGAACAGCTTGCCACCAGAAGCTGTAGGTGCTTCATCACTGGAAGTTTTAAAGAAGAGATTGGACAGTCACTTGTCTGAAAAGGTATAGGGTTCCCTGCTTGAGCAGAGGGCTGGACTAGAAGACCTCCAAGGTCCCTTCCAGCTCTATTCTGATTCTGATATTGTTAAGAAGAGATTGGACAGCCATTTGTCCAGAATGGTATAGGGGGGGTTGGATTAGAAGACCTCCAAGGTTCCTTCTAACTCGATTATTCAGTTACTGTTCATTCATTCATTCATTCAATCAATTTGTATAGCCGCCCATCTCAAACCAATGACTCCAGGCAGGCAGCAAGCATTAATAAAAACAATGAGAACATGATACACAAAGAAATTAAATACAAACAGCAGCCAAGAAATATTACAATCTATCAATATCAGCTTCCCCAGGTAATTGGAACATTTATGTATTGGGACTCCAGGCCTGGGCTCGTAAACAGATCTTCAAAAACCTTCCAAAAGGCCAACAGAGTTGTGCCATCCTAATCTCAGGAGGAAGGATGTTCCAGAGTGCAGTCTATGGCAGAAGAGGCAAACTCCTTAGTGCCCACCAGCCACCATTCCTTGACTAATAGGAGTGGAACATGCCCATCCTTACTGGACCAGATTGGACAGGTAGAAATGACTGGAAGCAGACAGTGCCCCAGGTAAACCCCGTACCAAGCCAACGTCTTAGGTTCTCTTGCCTCTACAGCGAGGGTCTTCCAGCTCAGCAGGTTTAAGACTTGTGGACTTCAACTCCCAGGATTCCTGAGCTAACATGACTGGAGGAGGCATGCTGGGAGTCGAAGTCCACAAGACTTAAAGCTGTCAAGTTTGAAGACCCCTGCTCTACAGTGATGCCATTCAATGAGTGCTATGGGCATCTACCTGATGCGTCTATGGAGTTTTTACAATCTTCCAGGTCATGGTTGTCCCAAAGGCGCTTTTTCTCAAGAAGCAACTGGACTTTCTGGTTTTTTTTTCTTTGAAGACGTTTCGCTTCTCATCCAAGGAGCTTCTTCAGTTCTTGGATGAGAACCGATTCAGTTCATGAACTGTAGAAGCTTCCTGGATGAGATCTTCCTGATACCTTCTCCTGAGTTCTTCCAGTAAGATGGTAGATCCTGAAGAACTACTTCCTCAAACCTTGGACTTGAAACACCTCCCCCCTCCCCAAAGGATAGTTAAAGGGGAGGGATAAATTTTGATGGGCTCCTCCACTCCTTCTCTGGAAAGTGAGCTAAAGTCACCATTCTTGATGGACCTGGGACATCAATTATGGAAAGTCCTCTACGGAATACTATGCGAATATTTGTAGCCTCAGTCCGTTGTTTTGGGGGATGTTTTAAGAAGCTTCAAATGAACGGCCACCGGTTGCTTTCGATAGGAACATGGCTCTTCTCTGGGAAAGAAGCTAGTCTGAGGAACCCATCCGTACTTACTCAAAGTATGACTGCCTAATCCGCCAAAGGCATTGCTGCTTAAATTTCCAAGGCCGCTGAAGGTGCTTGACCTTGTAAACGGATCTGGAAAGGCAAACAGGGTTTTAGCCGGCATTTAGCCAAGAATTCAAGGGAAAACTAAATGTACCCCCTTTTTTTTCCTACCCGCCCCCTTGTTGATTTGTTTTATTTCATGGTTTGAATCCCAAGTGGGATTAAGGCCAGGCTTTCAGCTAATCCTTCTCCCTGGCGGGGCCCTCTGTGCAGAACATTCTCGACGGGTTAAAAATGGAGAGTGGGTCGGGGGACTTGCTAACATGGAAACAGGTGCTGGAAGTTCAGCGTGCCAGGAGGAAACCGAATGTTCGAGGCCGAAGAGCCAGGAGGACTAAGGCGGCCACCGAGCTGGAATCTGAGTAGCTCAGATTTGCGAGACCGAAGTAAGAAGGTGGAAACTTGGTTTCTGGTGGGATCTGTTATGGAGCAGGGGTCTCCAACCTTGGCAACTTTAGGTCTTGTGGACTCCAACTCCCAGAATTCCCTAGGGGTCTGAAAACCTGGCAACTTTAGGACTTGTGGACTTCAACTCCCAGAGTTCCTCAGCCAATCGTGGACTCCAACTCCCAGAATTCCTCAGGGGTCTGAAAACCTGGCAACTTTAGGACTTGTGGCTGAGGAATTCTGGGAGTTGAAGTCCACAAGTCTTAAAGTTGCCAAGGTTGGGGACCCCTGTTATGGAGGGCCCAACAACCAGAGGAGGCCTCTCATGAGATCTCAAGAAGGCCTAATGGAGACATTTGGGATACATGTAGTCCTCAACTTACAACCACAGTTGAGCCCAAAATTTCCACTGCTAAGTGAGACAGTTGTTAAGCGATTTTGCCCCATTTTATGACCATTCTTGTCACGGTTTGTTAAGTGGATCACTGCCGTTGTGAAGTAAGTAACAGGGTCATGAAGTGATTCTGGTTTATCCCATTGACTTTGCTTGTCAGAAGGTCCCAGAAGGTCACAGGATACTGTGACCGTCACAAATACGAGTCAGTTGCCAAGCGCCAGGGGTTGGGCTAGAAGACCTCCGAGGTCTCTTCCAACTCTGTTATTTGTCATCTAATTTTGATCAGGTGAACATGAGGGAGGCTGCAATGGCCGTAAGTCTGAAAAACCATCACGAGTCACCTTTTTTCAGTGCCATTGTGACTCTGAATGGTCACTAAATGAACTTTTGTAAGTTGAGGACTACCTGTACTGATTCTTCCTCTCTTCCCCAGCCCTCTTCTTCATTGTCTTGGTTAAATCACAGAGCAAGAACTGGATAGAATCTACAAATGATATTTGGGGGTGGCAAGGAACAGTGGCATCCCTGGAAACCACGTTCTTGAATTAAAACTGGGTCCTTGTAGCATCTACCTCTTCCCTATCGTTTAAAGCTTCCCCCTCATTTGGATACTTTATAGTCTACTATAAAGACCTCTTGGTTCCCAAAGAGGGAAAATTCTTATTTGGGCAACACAAACAAGACACACACAGGTGTGCGATGGAGTGATGGTTGAAACTCATGTTCTAAGTTTTGAGTGTAGCCTTGCTTCATCTTATTTAACGACCCCATAATCCCTTGCAGAGTGGAGTCTGGGCAACTGAATGGAGCTAGCGGACTGTTTGAATGGCCGGATGCCCTTCCTGTTGCCAATGCGGAGTTTTGTTCAGCAGATATATTCTCGGCGTGCCCAGGGAGAGAAATATCTGCCTCTACCCAGAATCAAACTCGCAGCCGCCTGATTGTGGCGCTCTAGGCCACCGCACCACTCCAACGAATGTAGCCTTGCTTGGCGGGCTCAAAATAACAAATTGGGAGCTTGTGAAAATGGAGACCGGGTTCTCTCTGGGAAATAGACCGATTAATAATTTAATTAGGCCGAAATGATGCCTCTCCTAAGCTTAATTTTAAAGCCAGGCCAGATGGTTAGGCCCGTTGTTGGCGCTCTTGATGAAAGTCTGTGAATTATATCACAGAGATTCTGATCCACAAAGAATACTTCTGGCTAAACGACCAGCTGGGTTGAAATGGAAGTGGGTTGTTTTTTTTTTACAAGCTGCATCAACGACTTCCCTTAATGATTCAGGATTGTGGATTAATTATTGTGTCCTTCACCTGTCCCAGCAATGCTAGTTGAAGATCTACTATTTATTAGCTTGTCCTAAATTGCTCACCCAAAGAAGCCAACAGAGTTTAAAGCAGAAGGTGTGATCTACAAAAGGGACTTGGCTGAAAGATTGGGACATCACCTCTTCAAATCTGTGTCCCACTCCCCAATCCTTGAGAGAACTCAAACGTTGCTTCAGAAACTCGATCAAGATTTTCAGATACTGCTGGTTTTTCCCAATGGCAAATAAATCCGTTTCATTTAGAAGGAAGGTTGTTCTTGTTGGGGTTTTTTTAAGCTTTAAGAGGGTAATTTTATTTGGTATTCTATTCTGTTCTAAACCTGAACTATAAACATATTTTCCAAGCCAGGAATGTTACGCAGGAATTGCTCTTCCAAGTAGATAAAATTATCACCACCCTTCTGTCTTCCTTTTCCTTCCCAGGTTCTGATAGCAACTTAGACTTGTATACTGCTTCATAGTATATAGTTTCTGACAGTGAGAGCAATCAACAGAAGTTGCCTTCAGAAGTTGTGGGAGCTTCATCACTGGAAGCTTGTAAGAAGAGACTAGACTGCCCTCTGTCAGAAATGGTGTAGGATCTCCTGCTTGGGTGGGGGGTTGGGCTAGATGACCTAGAAGATTCCCTTCCAACTCTGTTAATCTGTTAAATAATGCTTTACAGCCCTCTCTAAGCAGTTTACAGAGTCAGCTTATTGCCCCCAACAATCTGGGTCCTCGTTTTACCGACCTCGGAAGGAAGGAAGGCTGAGTCAACCTTGAGGCTGGTGGGAATCGAACTGCTGGCAGTTGGCAGAATTAGTCTGCAATACTGCATTCTGACCACTGCGCCACCACAGGTTTGATGCAGGAAAAGTCAAGACATATATCAAAAGGCTAGTAAATCGGAAGAATAAGGTGTACTTACACCTACCTGCCAAATGGCTGGTGGGCAGGAAGCTGCTATGATGAGGCGAGGATCCAAATGGAGTGGAGTTTGGATGAGCAGATCCTGCAACAAGAACAACGATAGCAACCACAAAATAAGCTTGTAGAAGCATCTGAGAATCGTCTTTACAGCCTGATAACTTCCCTCCTGAGCTTCTTGCTTGACCCATTATACAGCTGAGGGTTATGCTGTCTCTTATCTGATCGTTCCAGAAGCAGCTTTCTCCTCCCTCCATCTCCCAAGGTTTTTCTCACAAGCATTACAGCCACCTCTTTCACAGGATAACAAACTAGGTAGGGACTCCTTTGAGTCTCTCTGTCACTCTCTCTCCCCATTATGAAGTTGTGGGGTACACCAGGGGTCAGCAAGCTTAAAACACTCAAAGAGCCACAAAGGTCCTAAGCAGAAGTCCCCCCATTCAATTCTGGAGCTGACCGGAAGTCTGGTTCCCCCACCATAGAGTCTCCTCTATCATATTGGCCTTTTTCCTCTACCTGTCTAACCGAAAGCCCTATCAATTGTGGAGTGAACCGGCAAACCCGTCCCTTGCCATAGAGTCTCCTCCTGGTGCGCCGTGCTTCCTCTCCCTCCCTTAACCGGAAGCTACTCTCAAAATTGTGGCACCAGCTGGTGACAGGGAGCTGCAGCAGAGAGATGAAAGAGCCACATGCGGCTCCAGAGGCTGCGGGTTGCCGATGACTCTTATCTGACTATTCCCTGGACATCATCTCTTCATTCTTGTCTCCAAAGGTCATTCCCATATACCATTACAAGAGTGAATAATAACAAAGCAATCCCCCTGCTGAAAGAACCTTATCTGCCATTGTTTCACTGCCCCACTCCCCATCCGTCTTGAAAACCCTTCCTAAGATTCTGTTGTGGTCCGCCAGCAGCCTGCAGAGCTGGCAGCAGAGTCGGACAGTGGGGAGGAACATGGGCCAGTCTGGAGTCTGGGGAGGACTCGGACAAGGGCCTGTGTCCGATGCAGAGATGGGGCCAGGACCATCTGGGAGTGGGGTGCTGCCTTCTGAGCCTTCAGAGTCTGGCAGCAACAAGGCAGAGGAACAAGAGGAGTCTGTTCCCAGTGCATGCATGCGCAGAGCTGCCAGAAGGCAAGAACAGTTAAGACAAAAGCAGCGATTCAGGAATAGGGCTTGAAGATGATCTGGCCCCTCCCATAAGACATTAAGGAGGAGCAAAGGGACAGGAACCTTTGCAGGAAGCAACTTTGTTCATACTGGTTGGTTTGAAACCTGAAGCCATGTTTTGAATTTACGTTCTGTTTAGCCTTGTATAACTAATTGGAAATTTAGTCATTGGCAGCATTTCAAGGAAGATAAAGGTGTGTGCTTATCAGGAAGGACATTGGTAGACCTGTGGAACTGTTTGAGACTCATTACGGGCTGTGGTTGACTATAATTCACAGCCATCAAAAGGGGTTTGGAACTAACGTATGTTTGTTAGTGTCTCAATAAGCCTTGGTCAGAAGAGATTCTGAAGGGATTTTGAGAAGGCTGGAGAAAGGATCAGGCCGCCCTTCGGACTTGCTCCCAACATGGTCTCTTCATCATCAGAGGATCTAAAAGTGATCGAGATTGAACTGGTTCTGAACAACTCAAAGAAGAAATCATGGTGTGTGTGTGTGTGTGTTGGAAGCAGCCCTGGAGAATGGCGCCCATTGTTATCGATGTACTTTGAGACGGATGGAGGCCGTCACCCCGTAAATCCTTTAGGATATCAGAAGGTGCGTCACAAATAGGTGATTTCTTGGAAGTCGAGACATCTTCGCACCTTGACGACTCTGGGATGATAATTGTGAGGAGGAGGAAAGGGGAAGGAGAGGCTTCCTCAAGAGTAACACCAGGAATGTAGCCGTGGGTTGTCGGGAAGCTATTAAACGGAATGTTTGCCTGCAGCTGTACATCCATCCCAGGGACAAGGGAACCTGAGATAACTTATGTTTTTGGTGGCAATGTCAACAGCCTGGAGAAGCTGCGTTTCTCAGTGGCTTCTCCTTCAACAAGGCCAGGAGGAAGCCTCAGAAGCTGGAAATCCACAGATTTATGCCTCTTTCTGCTGAGTCACCAAGTTCCTTCCACCTCTTCCCTGCCGCTAGCCAACTTTATTGAGATTTACTGCCCAGTGCAGCTTTGGGTATTCGCAGATGGAAAGGCATAATTTATAAGGCCCATGGGGCTTCGGATTTGATTCTGAGAAGATATTTTAGAGCATCAGGAACACACCTGCCAAACTCATTAAAGATGCTGTATTCGTTTCCTTAAGGATCTAGGGCAGGGGGTCCCCTACCTCTGGTCTATGGCCTGACACCAACTGCGGCATGCCAGAAACCGGTCACGCAAACAAGCAGGGCCCCATTCATGGGATGCAGGCAACACACAAAACCAGGCCCTCTCTGGTCCATGGAAAGATCTCTCTCCATGGAACCAGTCCATGTCCCCAAAAGGCTGAGGGCCACTGATTTAGGGCAGGGGTCTCCAACTGTGGCAACTTGGACTTCAACTCCCAGAGGTCCTCAACCAGCTTTCTGGCTGAGTGTTGTGGCCCACTGGTGGCTAGCAGAGCTGGAGGCAGACTCAGACAGTGAGGAGGTTGGGGAGGAACATGGGCCAATCCTGGAGGCTGAGGAAGGCTTGGACAAGGGCTCTGCGTCAGAGGCAGCGATGGGGCCAGGGCAGGCTGGCAATTACCACCTGCCTTTGGAGTCAGACAGCAGTGAGGCAGGGGAGCAGCTGGAGCCGCTTCCCAGCCTGTGCATGCGCAGAGCTGCCAAAAGAAAAGAACAATTATGAACTAAGGGTCAACATGGGAGTAAGGCCACAGGTGAATGGTGAATGGCCCCTCCCATAGGGATTAAAAGAGGAGCAAAAGGGGAGGAGGCTTTGCAGGAAGCAATTCGTTTGCTGTAGCAGTGTGAAGATCTGTCTGTGCATCTCAGTGCTGAGTCCTTCCTTGTCAGCACTGCATTTGAAAATATTTACTTGGCATCTCCCCAGGCTAGATAAGGTCTGGGCTCCTAATTACACCCTTGAAAGACTGTTTGCCAGGCCTTTGGCTGAAGGTGAATGCAAGAAATTCACCTTTGTTTAATAAAAAGGGGTTTTGCCGGGAGAAAGTCAGCTTAGTGCTTTTTGGGAAAGCCAAGGTCAGAATGCTGAGGAACTCTGGGAGTTGAAGTCCACAAGTCTTAAAGTTGCCAATGTTGGAGACCCCTGATCTAGCTCCCCCTTTTTTTGGCAATAGAGTAGACACGTGTGCATCAACAGAGATTTTCCCTCACCTGTGCTGGAGAAGAGGGGTCTGGCAAGATCTTGAGAATAATGGAAACCAGGAAAGACTCCGGGAGCTGGCGGTCTGCTGAAGAGGTCAAGTTTTCCGCCGATTTCGAGCTTGTGGGGATCCAGCTGCATTTGCTGTCGAAAGAAGAAAGAAAAAAAAACAACCTCTCATTATCCATTTCTATTTTCTGGGCTTGGTGTTGTACATTTTGGTTCCAACCGCTCCTTGATTACCACTGGGTGTATGTGATGACCCCGAGTGTAACACAAATGTAACAAAATCCAATACGTAAATAAATGTCCTTTAATGCCTCCAACTGTTCAATAATTTTCCGTTGGAGATAAAACGTACTCAAAAATATTCTTCAAAAGAAAGCCAAATGAGTCCAAATTTAATGAGCAGATAGAGGTGAAATAAGAAACCAAAACGAACTACAATGACATAATTTCCACAATGGAACAGGAGAAGTATTTTACCAAATTCAAGGAGATAACAAGGCACAGTCTGTTGGAAGGACGCCAACCAAGATAACTTCAGACCAAAATGAAACACGCTTTGTCTCCAGCGTTTGCCAGTACGCAGGTCCAAACTCTTATTCAGTTCTCACAACTGCAGCCCATGAAGAGAATCAAGGCCCTCTCCTTCCCAGTAGACCACGTCTCTCCCTTATCCTCTCCTCCCTGCATGCCCTAGGATGGAGAGGGGATGGGCCTGGGTCCTCCTCTGACTGCTCAGCCGGCCTCTGCCCTTCCCCAGCCTCCTCCACAACCTCCGGAGCCACACTTCCACTTCCTGTCGGCAGTTCCTCCTCTCCCTCAGAGTCAGTCTCCACCAGGGGCATGACAGTGTAAAACCAGGCGAGGTTGGCATAATTGGTACCAACAGCCCTGTCATGTGGAAACTTGCTAAAAAAGCCAAATTGAGCCATGTCGGTTTTTCATCATGCTTACAAAAGAGTAGATATGCTCCTCAAGCCACTTCCTAGGTCAAAGGATCACTCCCTAATCTCTTCACACCGGAAACAAAGTTCCATGGAAATCAGAATGATACTGTAGAAAGTTAGCACCCACCCCTCTCCTAAAAGAATGAAATACTTTTGAGAAATATTTAAAAAGGCAGAATGTTATATTTCCCCTCAAAGAGAAATAGAAATCTTAAAGGAAACAGAAACTCAGAGCCACAGTTCCCCGCTCCCCAAGCAGAGAGGCCAGCTTTTAGAAATGCAGATTTGGTAACCCATTCAAGACAGGATATTTTGAACAAAGGCAGAATTAGGTAGAATGATAGGATCAGCCCTTGCTTCGGATCCAAACCAGGAAAGCCATTAAGACACAATAGAAATGGCCCAACACCTGTTCAGGACACAAGCCTCCTCATTACATCATCTCAGAGAGTCCAGGCTTCAATCAAACTTAATCCAGACAACCTAAAAAGTTGGCTATGACCCCTGCATAGCTCCATGGGAGTCTGACAACTAATAGATTTCTTGCACAGGAACAGGAAGCTCAAGGGCAAGGCCCAAGAGAGGGCATAAATACCCTTCTCTCTCAACTCCCTGTGTTCAGCTGCCCAGGACTTCAAACCCATGTGGTCCTGTCCAATCAGCCTCCATGTTTCCAGTGTCTTTCTCCCCACTTGGAACTGAACCAGATGGATATTTCTTCCAACAATTCAGTAAGGAAGGAGACCTGACCAATTTTCTGCTTCTCTCCCCCTCCCCGCCTGTGGTTACACAACCAGAGCGGTAAACAATGGGGATGAACCACGGAACAAAACACAGTAGGGAGGAGGCTGTCGAAAGGGACTTCCTTGATTATCAACCTCTTCAGAAGCAGTAGTTCTGCAACCACCCTTTTTCACAAAACATCTGGGCGTTTTCCAACCATTTGCCAAGCAGCTTCTACAACAACCAACCAACCACCAACCACAGGGTGTTAGATGTTAACTTCTGTGGTTGGGGCTTAAACTCTGAATTCTGCCATTTAGTGCTTGGTTTGTCTCAGAATTTCTCCCTCACCATAGAAAGCATTCTCTTTATCATCTGCTGATGAGAGATATCTCAAGTTTCGGAGGCGCTACCACAAAGTTTCTCTCGGCTTCACTCTGTTATGTTCTCCAACCTATAATTCTTCCAAAGGGTAAGGACTCATGGCAATCTCCAAGCGTCTTCTAATATTTGAGGGGCAGTCACAGAGAAGAGGGGATGTCCTAATGTCCCAAAGAGGTCAACCCCTACTCTCCTGTCCCGAGGGCAGGACAAGAAATAACAGATGGGAGATCATTAATGAGAGATGCAACCTAGAATTAATGAGGAATCACTGATCAGTGAGAACAATTAATCAGTGAAACAGCTTGTTCCCAGAAGTTCTGGCTGCTCCATCAGTTGAGATTGTAAATAACAGATTGGACAGTTGTTTGTCTGGGATGGTATAGGGTCTGCTGCTTCAGCAGGGGGTTAGACTAGAAGACCTCCAAGGTCCCTTCCAACTGTGTTATTTTGTATTCCGATCTTCTCTTCTGGATTGAGCAGGATTGGTACTGCTACTAGGATGACCTGCCCTACTGGAGAAACACAGCCGGTTAAGATTTCTAAAGTAGATACTCGAAGATAGAAAGGCTTAATTAATTCCACACTTTTTAAAGGGAAGCAAAATTGTCCCAGTGGACAATCCCTTAAATGCGAGCCAGCCTGTGTGCAGCAACTGCCAAAAAAGCCAGCACAGTTCTAGGCTGCATAAACAGAGGGATGGAATCAAGATCACGTGAAGTGTTAATACCATTTTACAATGCCTTGGTGAGGCCACACTGGGAACACTGCATCCAGTTTTGGTCAGCATGATGCAAAAAAGATGTTGAGACTCTGGAAAGAGTGCAGAGAAGAGCAACCAAGAGGATGAGGGGACTGGAGGCTAAAACATATGAAGGACAGTTGCAGGAATTGGGTATGTCTAGTTTGCTGAAAAGAAGGACTAGGGGAGACTGATAGCAGTCTTCCAATATTTGAGGGGCTGCCTCAAAGAAGAGGGAGTCAAGCTATTCTCCAAAGCACCTGAAGGCAGGATAAGAAGCAATGGGTAGAAACTAGTCAAGGAGAGAACCAACCTAGGACTAAGGAGAAATTTCCTGACAGTGAGAACAATGAAATCAGTTCAACGACTTGCCTCCAGAAGTTGTGAATGCTCCAACACTGGAAGTTTTTAAGAAGAGACTGGACAGCCATTTGTCTGGAGTGGGATAAGGTCTCCTGGTTCAGCAGGGGGTTAGACTAGAAGACCTCCAAGGTCCCTTCCAATTGTGTTATTTTGCATTCCGATCTTCTCTTCTGGATTCTGTAGGATTGGTATTGCTACTAGGGTGCCCTGCCTCACCAGAGAAACACGGCCGTTTAAGGTTTCTTAGGTAGATATTCGAAGATATAAAGGCTTAATTAATTCCATGCTTTACAGAGGGAAAGCAACAGTGTAAAAAAAAATAGATGTCTTTGCAAATCAGGGGTGGTGACAATGGGAATTGTCAGCCTCGAAGCCAGAAGAGAAAAGCGCTGGTTTTCTGAATAAAATCTGCCTGATTACCTTTATCTTCTGTTGGTGGTGATAGATCTGCCAAGCAATCTGTACGTGGACAGCACACCATTTCCCGGGCTTCTGTAATAAAACAAGGACCGGGATTTAATTTTAAGCAGCTGTGGTGTCCACTGCTCTCTCTCTGTCTCTCTTTCCTTTGTACGACTGACTACGGGTAGTCCTCGACGTATGACCAGAATTCAGCCCAGAATTTCCATTGCTAAGTGAGACGTTTGCTCAGCGAGTTGGCAATGAACTCGTATTTATGATGGTTGTAGTGTCCCGGGGATCAAGACCTTCTGACGAGCAAAGTCCGACGAGGAAGCCAGGTGTTCCTCACTTAACAACTGCAGCGATTCGCTTAGCGACTGTGGTGAGAAAGGTCGTAAAATGGGGACATGAATCTGGCTTCCTCATTGACTGTGCTGGTCAGAAGGTCGCAAACGGGGATCCCCTGATCCCAGCAACCGTCGTAAATATGAATTCGTCGCCAAGGGTCTGAATTTTGATCCCATGGCCACGGGGGATGCCACAACAGGCGTAAGTGTGAAAAATAGTTCGTATGTGGCATTTTTTCAGTGCTGTTGCAACTTCAAACAGTCAAAAAATGAACTGTTGTAAGTCGAGGACTACCTGAAATCCATTGATTTGATTTAAAGGCTGCCCTAATGGGTAGATTAGGCTGCCTTAATATTTCTAATATCTTAATACCCTAATATGTCAGGATTCCAGCAGCTACCCCCATTTAAATCATGAGTCTTGAGCCAAACTTCCAAAACTTCAAAAGGATTTATTGGGAGTTAACATGTCCGGCACTGCCTGGGTGTAGCCAACTCTGAGACACATAATTCATTGTCACCTTTGACCCTGGTTTTCCCCCCACCCTTTGGGTGTATCATAATGCATATTCTCCAATGGGACACATCCATAGCCAAGAGTCATCAATCGTGCTCTCCAGTTAGAATTTTGCATGGCAGAAACTTCAGTCACCTCGTTACTATCTTTGAAAACTATTTATGGAATGCACTTTTGATTTCCAAGCTGCTGCACTGCTCTTTCAAACCCCTTTCCTCCCTCCCTTTCTGTTGGCAACTCTAAAAAAAGTAGCTCTGTACTTCTTTTATGTACATTGAGAGCATTTGCACCAAGATAAATTCCTTGTGTGTCCAATCTTGGCCAATAAAGAATTCTATTCTGTTCTGTTCTATTCTATTCCCATATTCTATTCTATTCTTTCTATTCTATTCCCATATTCTATTCTATTCTTTCTATTCCCATATTCTATTCTATTCCCATATTCTGTTCTATTCCCATATTCTATTCTATTCTATTCTATTCTATTCTATTCTATTCTATTCTGTTCTGTTCTGTTCTGTTGTTCTGTTCTGTTCTATTCTGTTCCCATATTCTATTCTATTCCCATATTCTATTCTATTCTATTCTATTCTATTCTATTCTATTCTATTCTATACTGTTCTGGTCTCTTCTATTCTACTCTATTCCAATATTCTATTCTATTCTGTTCTGTTCTATTTCTATTCTATTCCAAAAAGACCGTAGAAATATTTTATGAGTTGACAGTCCACTTACAACAGTTCATTTAGTGAAATTGACAAATGTCAGCTAGCTGCAATCTATAATCTTACCCATTCTTTTTTTTATGTATATAGTTTATTCATACATTTTCAATTAACATATATACGTGCTTTGTGAACAGTGTATTGTCTGGGTCAGTTGCTTACATAATGAAGTTTTCCCAACTCCTCATTTCTACTTCCATTATCCAAAAATTATGAAACAAATCTCATATTTGAAAGTATTCTGCATCTTCCTTCTCTTTTATCTTTAATGTCGGTTTATCCATCTCTGCGCAATCAAATATTTTTAAAATTGCATCTTCTTCCCTCACCCGTTCTTTTAAGGAAAGTGTTTTGAAGAGTCTTTATCCATGTCATTTCTTTCCCTCCCTCAAATTTAAAAAAATAAAAAATAGATTAAAAAATAAAATAAAATCCCTGACAAACCTTACTTACTCGTACAGGAGCCCGATAGGCATCCGCCACCTAAGGAAAACATGAGGAAGGAAAAAATCAACCTTTTATGTAACCTGGATTATAAAAAGGATTTTTTTTTAAATTCAGGGTGTGGAACAAGCCAGGGAATGAGCGTGAAAAATGCTCCTTATTTATTTCAGCGTTAAGATCATAATTGCACCAAGACTTAGAAAACAAATAGTGCTAATTCTAAAGCGTGCAATTCCTTGATTTCAGTCTATTCCGTAACTCCAGATACAGAGCTGTTTAAAAACAATCTATAATTTTCCTTTTTCTGAGGGCAGAATTAACATTTCCCTCATTTTGATACTTGAGGCTGGTTTAAAAAAAAAGAAATGCAGGTAGTCCTTGAGTTATGGCCAGAATGGGAGCCCAAAATTTCCATTGCTGTTCTGTCTGTCATCCATCCATCCATCCATCCATATTTATCTATCTATCTGTCATCCATCCACCCATCCATCCATCAATATCTATCTATCTATCTATCTATCTATCTATCTATCTATCTATCTATCTATCTCTACCTACCTACCTACCTAGTTCTGTCTGTCATCCATCCATCCATCCATCCACCATATCTATCTATCTATCTATCTATCTATCTATCTATCTATCTATCTATCTATCCCTACCTACCTACCTACCTAGTTCTGTCTGTCATCCATCTCTCTCTCTCGTTGCAAATCAAAGGCCAAAATGAGAAAAATAGTCCTTTGTAGGTCCATGTTTCTCATGCCTCAGCCCTAAAAGAAGAGCTGAAAGAAGCTCACTTGACTTGGTACTTACCCCTGGTGTCTTCTGCAGAAGCGTGTGGTGCACCGTGCTAGGCCTGCTGGCCACATCGATCGGATTTGAAGTCTAGAAGAAGACAAAACGAAAATGTTGCTGAGTTTACCGTTCTAGCAATACTTCGATGTGACGCTAACAAACAGGAACAATTGACGACCTTCAGCAATACAGCCAGAATTGAGCCCAAAATTTTCCTTCCTTCCTTCCTTCCTTCCTTCCTTCCTTCCTTCCTTCCTTCCTTCCTTCCTTCCTTCCTTCCTTCCCTCTATGCAATTGTCCTTCCTTCCTTCCTTCCTTCCTTCCTTCCTTCCTTCCTTCCCTCCCTTTCTCCCTGCAATTGTTCTTCCTTTTCTCCTTCCTTCCTTCCTTCCTTCCTTCCTTCCTTCCTTCCTTCCTTCCTTCCTTCCATTATAAGGCTAGTCCTCAAGTTGCAACCGTTCTTTTAGTGACTGTTACAACGGCACTGAAAAAAGTGATTTTTCACACAACTGTTGCAGCATCCCCATGGTCACATGATCAAAATTCAGATGCTTGGCAACTGACTCAAACTTATGACCCAGGGGGTCATGGGATCCCCTTTCGCCACCTTCTGATGAGCAAACTCAACGGGGAAACCAGATTCACTTAACAAGTGCGTTGCTGACTTTAACAGCTGCAGCGCTTCCCTTAACAACAGTGGGAAGAGAGGTGCTAAAAATGGGGCAAAATTCACTTCACAACCATCTCAACTTAGCGACAGAAATTTTGGTCTCAGTTGCGGTCGTAAGTCGAGGACGACCTGTCATGTTGTGGTCATAAGTCGAAGATGACAGAGAGGAGGGGGGTCAACCTATTCTCTAAACAAAGCACCCGAAGGCCAGACAAGAAACAACAGATGGAAACTGAACAAGGAGAGATTCAACCTGGAAATAAGGAGGAATCTCCTGATAGTGAGAATAATCCACTGATGGAAGAGAAGTCGCCTTCGGAAGTTGTGGGAGCTTCATCCCTGGAGGCTTTCAAGAAGAGACGGGATTGCCATCAGTCAGAAATGGTGTAGGGTCTCCTGCTTGGGTGGGGGGGTTGGACTAGATGACCTACAAGGTCCCTTCCAACTCTGTTAATCTGAATCTAAGATGATCAAAGGCCTGGAGACTAAAACACGTGATGAACGGTTGCAGGAACTGGGCTTGGCTGGTCTAGGGAAGAGAAGGACCAGGGGAGACAGGAGTCTTCCAGTATTTGAGGGGCTGCCACAGAGAGGAGGAAGGAATCAAGCTGTTTTCCAAGGCACCCAAAGGCCAGACAAGAAACAATGGATGGAAACTGATCAAGGAGAGATTCAACCTTAACATTTCTTTTTAATTTGCTCCTTTTAATTGCCACTCTCGACGACTTGGTCTTGGCAGCCGTGCAGAGCGGCATTATCCTTTCTTTTATCTGGCATTTCTTTTTCTCCCCTTTCGACATCTCAGCCTAGCCTGCAGCCTTTGTGCCTACTGGAAGATGCCAACCGAAGGCTAATCAGGGTTGATTTGCTGAGCTCTTTAGGGATCAAGCCAGGTCAGCTAAATGCAGCCAGCTCCAGAGACGTTAATTCCTTCCACGAAAAGTTAAATGGATCCCTCAGTTCTCCTCTGCTTCCTTGTTTTAATTTTAATTAAAAATAAAAGCAGAGTACATCAGTCTTCCGTATATATATATATATATATATATATATATATATATATATATATATATATATATATATATATAATGGGGGGAGAAATAAGAGGTCTTGGGAGTGGCTCAGAAATGGTCCAAATGCTGTAGCTAAGATGACTCACCAGGCTGCGTCCCATGAATGTGTCACCCATGGAAGTTGTTATTTAATGTTATATATACCGTGTTTCCCCGGAAATAAGACCTACCCCGAAAGTAAGACCTAGCACTATTTTCTAAACCTGCCCTAATATAAGACCTACCCCGAAAATAAGATCTAGTGTAAATCTCCAGTTCCAGGAAGACTTTTCAGGGAGCAACCATGCACCCGCGAAACACCCCCCCCCTACACACTCACACCCACTATTTGGCACCATAAATATATAAGACCTACCCCGAAAATAAGACCTAGTGTGTTTTTGGGAGCCAAAAGAAATATAAGACAGTGTCTTATTTTCGGGGAAACACGGTATATATATATATATAAATATACATTTTATTTATTTATTTATTAATGGGACTTATATGCCACCCCATCTCCGAAGACTCGGGGCGGCTTACAATAAAACCAGCACAATAAATATTTAAAAAAGAATTAAACTAATGGTCCCAATTAATACAAAACTTAAAATCCACCAAAATCTAAAAACCACCCCACCCATGGGTCACAGCCCGGATTGGTCAAATAACCAGGTCTTCAAGTCATGGCGGAAGGGGCGGAGGTCGGGGGCCAAGCGGAGCCCCAGGGGAAGTTGGTTCCAGAGTTCAGGGACCGCGACAGAGTAGGCACGTCGTCGGGGGACCGCCAGCCGGCATTGCCCGGCTGATGGGACCCCAAGGTACATACATGCATACATACATGCATACACACACACACATATATGTTAATAGTGCTTTAAGTTAAATTGGGAAATAAGAGTATAAGTAACTAGAATGGAGAAGTAATCAATATAATAGACTTTGTTAATCAGTGTGAACACTGTTACAGAATCTTTGTAAAGACTGGAAATTTTTTAAATGTTGAAATGTTGAATAAATAAATAACATTAGGAAGTTGAGCCACATCAGGAAGGAGAGCCCGTATTTCTCAACCGTAGCAACTCTAAGAGGTGTGTGGACCAACTCCCAGCATTCTTTGCTGGCTGGGGGATTCTGGGAGCTGAAGTCCATGCCACATTAATGTTGCTCGTTATAATAACAGAAGCGTGAAAGTTTGTCTGAATTTCCTTTTGTCTTTTCTTATACAAACAGAATCCGGGTGCGGTTATTTTACCTACCTACCTGCCTACCTTTCCTTCCTTTCTTCCATTGTCCTCCCTCCCTCCCTTCCATTGTCCTTCCTTTCTTCCATTCTCCTTCCTTCCTTCCCTCCCGCCCATTGTCCTCCTTCCACTGTCCTTTTCTTCCACTGTCCTTCTTTTCTGTCCGTCGTTCCTCCCTCCCTCCCAGGACCAAGCAGTTTCCTCTCTCTTTGCAGCTCCTGCAATCATCCCTCAAGGCTACCTCAACCATCTTTCTCCTCCTACGTGCTGTTGCCTCATTGACGGATTGCAAACGGTGAGCCAAGACCTTTTCCCAGGGTGATGAGGGTTTTTTTGGTCTCTGGAGCCGGCAGCCCCTGGAATCCAGTGCCAGCTTTTTTCTTTTTTGAATGGAGCAAGGACTCCGAGCCAGCCATTAGCTCTTCCTTGCTGTGGCCCCGGCACCTGTTCCCCTTGCAAGACGGAGAGCCTGTTAAGTTCCCCTCATTCCCTAGCTAGACGCTAAACCTGCAAGCCAAGCCAAATCCCTGTCAAGTTTACAAGAGGAAGGCCATTTGGAGTGGCCTGATCACAGGGTCAAACCACGAGGGATCAAGGGGTGGTTTTTAAAAACAGGAGGGCTGGGGAAGAAGGAAGGGATGTGGTGGACCTTCAGCCTCCACCGCTGAAGACAGAAAGCCCCTTCATCAGATCCTTTTCCCAAGGTGATGGGCAGGGGAGGCCAAACTAACAGCTGCGATGTATTTTAAGGTCACGTTACATTAATAGTGTGAATGATAATAGAGGCCCCCCCCAACAAGTCCTCTGTTCCTCTCCAGTCCCCCCACCCACCCACCCCAAGACAGATGGGAAGCTTCCTTTCTGCAAAGCAAATTGAATACTTTTGACCTTTCCCGAGTTCTCAGCTCATGAGAAACGGCCCTTGGGAACAAGCAACTCCGAAGTCGGCTGCGGGTGTGTGTGTGTGTGTGTGTGTGCGGGGCTGGGCTCACTTGGGCCAGGATTTACAGACGAGGCCTTGGGGACGGGACACCCAAGGCAGGGAAACCAAAACAAACTCTTGGCTTCGGAGGGCAAGGGGAGAGAGGATTCATTACACCCCCCCCTCACCCCCACCCCCAGTCAGCCCTCCCGGACGTGTCTGTCAGGGTGATGTAGAGCTGAAGTCATGGGCCGCCAGAGAGGAAGAGGAAAAGTATGAGCCTTAAAACAAAGGTTAGAATGATTTGTGCAGAGTTTGGTTCTGCTTGGAAGATTTGTATTCTGTCTCTCTTCCAAGGAGATTAATCACGATCTCTCTCTCTCTCTCTCTCTCTGTCTCTCTGCTTCTCTCTCTCTCTCGTTCTCTGTCTCTCTGCCTCTCTCTCATTCTGTCTGTCTGTCTCTCTCTTTCTCTTTCTGTTTCTCTTTCCCTTTCATTCTGTCTCTGTCTCTCTTTCTCTGCCTCTCTCTTTCATTCCCTCTCTCTCTGTCTGTCTGTCTTTCTTTCTGCCCCTCTCTCTCTCTCCCTCCCCCTCTTTCTGTCTCTCTCTTTTGTTCTTTTCTCTTTCTCTCTGTCTCTCTCTGTCTCCCTCCCTTTTTCTCTCTCTCTTGATCTGCCTCTGTGCCTCTCTCTTTTGCTCTCTGTCTCTCCCTCCCTCTTTCTCTCTCTCTTTCTCTCTTTCGTGTTCTCTCTCTGTCTCTTTATCTGTATCTCTCCCATCCCTTCTCTTGCAGCCAGTTAAAGATAATTTAGGTGCAGCCGGTTTCTCCCACTTCTGCCAAATATAGCAAAAAAAAAAAAAAAGGAGGATGGGAACTCTCAAGGCAAAAGATTCATGGGCAGTTAGGAGAGCTGTGTGAGGCGATGTATATTCCACACATCCTTGAACAGAGGGGGGGAAAAAAGGAAGCACCCGTTGATTGAGTTCACACGTTTGGCTTAGTGGTGGGTTGTTTCCACCCCAGAAAATGCCTGTCTGTGCAGTCACTAAGAACCAAAGCTGAAACGTGTTGGTGTAAAAAAATCAATCCTGGTCAACTGGGTTGTTTGGGGGCCAAGCCACGTCCTGTTTGTTAAACCCTGATTTATTTACTGTGGTGTGTCTCCACCATAAACCATGGTATGCAGAACGTTACATAGCCACACGTGTGAAACCAGCCGTCCCTTGCCTTGGATTTATGGGCCGGTTGCAATCCTACACGGCTTCTAGAAGATTTCAGTTGAGTGAGAGTTTCTTTTGGCAGACATCGGAATGCATCAAAAGTGGACCTCCAGTCCTTTCTTCTTTCATCTCTTTTTTCCTTAACTTTATGTTTTTTCATCTACTTTCATTCATGCACTTTTTTAAGTACATAGAAAATCAATCAATCAATCAATCTATCAATTTCTTTCTATCTATTTCTATCTATCTATCTATTTCTATCTATCTATCCTTCTACTCATCCATCCATCCATCCATCTATCCTTCTATCCATCCATCCATCCTTCCTTCCATCCATCTATCTTTCTATCCATCCATCCATCCATCCATCCATCCATCCATCCATCCATCCATCTATGCTGGGATTTTAGTATTAATTCGGCTTGATTTGTTTAATCTGGTTTTATCTAATTTATTGTTGTGTTGTTTTGCTTTGTAGCCGCCCGAGTCTCCGGAGAAGTGACATATAAGTCGAATAAATAAATAAATAATAAATAAATACCTATCCATCGATCTATCCATCCATCCATCTACCTACCCATCCATCCATCCATCTACCTATCCATCCATCCATCCATCCATCCATCCATCCATCCATCTACCTATCCATCCATCCATCCATCCATCCATCCATCCACCCATCCATCTACCTATCCATCCATCCATCCATCCATCCATCCATCCATCCATCTACCTATCCATCCATCCATCCATCCATCCACCCATCCATCCATCCATCTGGAGTCTTAACGTTTTTCCCATCTCTTTTGCGGTTACATTTTCTTTCTTGTGCTTTTAAGCTTTTTCTAAGATTTCTTTTCTTTTTTTTTTCTTGCTTACATTTGTATTAGTTCTTTTTCCTTTGGAAAGGAAAAAGTTCCTTTAAAAAGTTTTAAAATTATTAAAGAAAGAGAGGGAGGGAGAGAGAGAGAGAAAAGAGACAGAGAACACACACACACA
>CM019165.1:9277748-9326125 GCA_009733165.1 Naja naja
TTTTCCTCGTGGTTGGCCTTCGCAAGCCACTTGCAGAACAACCCCCCTTTAATCTTCATCCACCCTCCCGATTCAAGCCCAAACTTTTACCTAAACCACATCTTGGTTTCCTTCAGTGCTGCTGTTGATGCAGCCGGCCAAGAAACCGACTGACAGAAACCAAGCAAAGCAGGAGGTTCTGTCTATACTTCCCTTTTCTGGGCTGAGAGGGGGAAGATGCCCAGGAGGTTAAAAGACGCCTGTTTTTGAGAACGCCTGGCCATCTTTCTCTGCAAGCTAGAATGGTCTAAGGTCTCCTGTTTCTGCGGAGGGTTGGACTAGAAGACCTCCAGGGTTCCCTTCCAACTTTGGTATTCTGCAATTCTGTTAAGTCAGCTTCCCTCATACGGTTGTAAAAGAAAAAAAAAGGAATACCCTTGAGATGAGCTGTTGGAGATGACATTGTGCAGTTTTATTGGCAGTGACACTGATGTGTTTTGACGCTGCCTTCCTTGTGATGTCTTTTTTCTCTTCACCCTCCAAGGTTAGTCTACAGCTGTGGGCTTCCCTGCAGAGATAGTCTCCCATCCAAGGTGTTCTGACCTGGGCTTCCCCCAAAAAGTACTAAGCAGCCTCTTTGTCCCGGCAAAATCCCTTTTAATAAACGAAGGTGAATTTCTTGCATTCACCTTCAGCCAAAGGCCTGGCAAACAGTCTTTCAAGGGTGCAATTAGGAGCACAGACCTTATCTAGCCTGGAGAGATGCCAAGGAAATATTTCCAAACGCAGTGCTGACAAGGAAGGACTCAGCACAGAGTCTCTGAGATGCACAGATATATCTTCACACTGCTGCAATGAACAAATTGTTTCCTGCAAAAGCCCCCTCCCCTTTTGCTCCTCTTTTAATCCCTATGGGAGGGGCCATTCACTGTCTACCTGTGGCCTTACTCCCACATCAACCCTTAGTTCATATTTGTCCTTTTCTTTTGGCAGCTCTGCGCATGCGCAGGCTGGGAACTGCTCCAGCTGCTCCCCTGCCGCACTGCTGTCCGACTCTGAAGGCAGCTGATAACTGTCAGACGGCCCTGGCCTCTGACACAGAGCCCTCGTCCGAGCCTTCCTCAGCCTCCAGGACTGGCCCATGTTCCTCCCCAACCTCCTCACTGTCCGCCTCAGCTGCCAGCTCTGCTAGCCGTTGGCAGGCCACAACACAAGAATGATCTGTAGCCAATTCCAGAAACATCCAAGGTTTGTCCAGGCGTTACCAAAGCCCATCCCAAGTAAAGTAACATAAATAAAAATAATGTCAGAGCTGTAATAATCAGCCCTGTTTGGCCAACCAATGTCAATAACAACAACAACAACAACAACAACAACAACAACTTGGAACAACTTATATCCTCCGAGGCTACCTTAACAATTCCTAGCTCCTTGGTTAGGACTCGAGCTGTTGAGCTATCAACCAGCCCCAAAGGCTGTGAATCTCACTAAAGATTAACCAATAATAATAATAAGAATTTTAAAAAAATCACTGAAGATTAGACCAATTACCAGAAGGAAAATATACTTCTCACCAAAAATAAAAATAAAAATAGCCATTTGGGATAAAATGTCTTTCTGAAGGCATGCAACGATGGATGGAAAGGCCCTCTTGTACTCACCAAGTTAATTAACCTTAAAATATAGATAATTCTTCAAAAGCATGTCTAAAATCCTTAGGGCAGAGGGACTCACCATGAAGAACCAGTAATCTGTAGACCTGTTATCCAATTCTGATTATTATTTTTTTCCCCGAAGTTGTGGAAGGGAACAATGATTAAATGCACAACTCAAGAGTGTAATTGCATTAAGTCAATTTCATTTTAACAGAAAGTAGACATAAATGTAGATTTATGTTGGTCTCCCTTGTTCCTTTTATGGGCTGTCTTGTCTTTCTGTGAGTCACGGCAAGGCCAAGGGGGAATTTCAGCATGAATTGTGCATGATAGGTTTTCAAGCTTTCGAAGTCTAACTGGTACCTCAAAAGTAGGTTTTGGAAATCAGCAGCTCCCATAGGCTGGGATATTACACTGAGATTTGTCCTAAATATTTTTTTTCCAAAAGGAACTGGACTTTCTTAAGTGTTTTCTTCCAAAAACATTTCACTTCTCATCCCCAAAAACTTCTGAATGATGGGGAATGCACCATTGTGTCCTTCAGTTAGAACTAAAAAGCTTCTTGGATCCCTAAATCTTTTCAGTAACTCACAAGAGGGAATGCTGCTTTAAAAAAAATGCAGGATGGAAGAAAAAATCTGGACATCATTTATGAAAAAAATGACATTTGTCCACTTTTATTTATGAATAAACTCTACTAGAGGCTCAAATTTGGTAAGCATCCTGAAAATTTTGTACCATTCCTCCCCCCTCCCTTCATTTATCTAACACATTGTTCTCATCTTGGTCAACTATCTTTCTGCTTTATATAAACCTGCCTTTGGCTTGCAGTTCACTTAATCCCAAATATATGGGGCTCTGAGTAACAGTTTGATAGCCATTCAATTGATATGGTCATAAGTTTGCCTTCCGGACTCTGTACGGAAAATCAGATGCCAAGTCACAGGATATTAAACTTTCCTGATTTGTTATTTTTTTGGGGGAGGGGTTCTGGACGAGTCCCAATTTGAAGTCTGGAGTGCTAGAAAGAGAGAGTCATTGAGGATCTGGATGAGCAAAACGTCTCCAGGGGAAAAAAAATTAAACACATCAGAGATTAGATACGAAACAGAACCTCTCTGATCAGAGGAAAGGCAGAAGGAACTGAGAAGTGCAAGAGAAGTAAAGAAGTTTTACAATGGCTGTTTTGATCAAGGGGGAATAATACAGATACTTTTATTTCTCCTTGAAAACTGCTTCAGCACTTTGTGCTTGAGGTGAAAAAAAAAAGGAACTTTGATTTTGGGTTTTACCGATTTGATAGATTTTTTTGTCATAGAAATGGCTAGCTTATATTATTGTGTAAAAGTAAAAAGTTGAGGTTGGATGTTAATGCTTTATTCCGCTGCACCAAAGGGAGTTGGAAGTCAATGCCTTGGTTTTCATTCCCCCTTTTTCTTTCCCTCACTTTTCCTTTCTCCTTTTTGTTCTGACCCACGCCCTTTTCCGACAAATCAAACACAATTCAAAAAGAACAGAAACCTTGTAATGCTTTTACAAAATAATTAGCTGTGATAAGCACAAGCCTCACCAAAACTGTGCGAAGCTGCCAAGAATCACAGATAAGAAATATTTCGCAACACAAGAGTCTTCAAATACCAACTTAAGATACTGTAATGTCCACGAGGCTGAGTTTCAAAACGTCTTTGCTTCCTGCAAAGAACATTTGCTTCACAGCTGGCTTTTATCTTCTTGAAGGAGGGGCCATTACCTTGCAGCCTTACTCCTGAGTCGCCTGTGCTGTTGCAGCTGCTCTTTCCTCCAAGCAATCCTGCATGCATGCGCACGCGCACTTGGCACAGGCTCCTCGGGAACCTCCTCATCGCTGCTGCCAGCCCCCACAATCTCTGAAGGCAGCAGTCCACTCCCTAATGGTCCTGGCCCCTCATCTGAGTCCTTGCTCTCCTCAGCCATCCACACCTGCTGCCGGCTAACCACAACAATTTTCCCTACGATTTACTCTCTTATTTTCTTTGTATGCTTCTTTTCTTTGTATGCTATATTATAAACTAATAAAAAGCTATTGACACAGACAACTCTCCAAGAATGAAAACAACAGTTTTTTAAAAAATTGTTCTTTTCTTAATCCTAAATAAAACCCATGCAGGTGAAGCTGCATTGAAAACAGGTAGGGAAAACATCAAGCACGGAGCAAACTCTAACACTTTTTAAGGATATTAAGAATAAAAGGTACTTACGTTGGAATGTCGAAAGTAAGGATTCTCAAGTTTGGGTGCGTACTTGTCGAACTGGAGAGGGGAAAAAAAACCAGAAAGTCGGAAAAAAGTTGGTTGGTTTGGTATAAGCTTTGGAAGGCAACTGAAGTATGGTTTGGGGTAGTTTGTAGACACTGTGGAGGGTTGCTATTACAGGACGTCCTTGAGTTACGACCACAATGGAGCTCGAAGTGTATGTTGCTAAGTGAAACGTTTGTTAAGTGAGTTTTGCCCTGTTATGCAGCCTTCCTTGCCACAGTCCTTAAGGGAACCGCTGCCATTCGGTTAAGTTAGGAACTCGATCGTTAAGTGAATCCCCATGGACTCCGCTTGTCAGAAGGACGCAAAAGCGGATCAGGTGACCCCCAGAGACATTGCAACCGTCATAAATATGAACCAGTTGCCAATCTTGATCCTGTGACCACGGGGGAGCCTGTAAGTGGGAAGAACGGCTCTAGGTCACGTTTTTGCAGGGCTGTTGTGATGATGAACCGTCACTAAATGAACTGGGTTTCACTTTTCATTTTAAAGAGCCCCCTTTTAGCAAAGCACACAACTTCCTTCCTGATCTAGAATATCAGTGTGTGTGTGTGTGTGTGTGTGTGTGTGTGTGAAGGATATTGGACTAGGAGTGGGGAGACACAGGCCTCGTTCCCCCCAAGATTCTAGCCTCCCCTTTTAGCCAGAAGCTTGCTGGGGGTCTTTGGGATAGGCAGTTGAAGGTCTTGACAGGCAGTGAGTCAACAGCCACAGTTGTCAGCCTTGGAAGCCATTTTTTTACTTGGAAGCATCAAGGCTGCCACATTCAGTGCCTGGGAATATGAGAGGGAGGATTTCATAGTGGGGTAGAAGCAGTGGTGGGATTCAAATAATTTAACAATCAGTTCTGTGTTCTAATTATTTCTTCCAACAACCAGTTCACCAAAGTTAACAACCGGTTCTCTCGAACTGGTGCAAACTGGCTGAATCCCACCGAGTAGAAGATTACAACACAACAATATTCTTTCTCAGAGAGTCAAGGACATGTTGCCCTGCACCTGGAGGGGAGTGACTGGAGGGATGTCTCCAATTGGGATGAAGATTTGGTTGGGCCATGTGATGGACTGATGGGCGCAGGGGATGAATCTTGGATTTCTCTTTTGGGAAGGGAAGACCTGGAACTCTCAGATTCAGATTTATTAGGACAACTCTAATAAAATGAAACTTTGAGAAAATGCCTGTCTCGGAGTTTATTGGTTTGGAGTTGGTTAGTTGGAACACGGACAACAGTGCTACAGCAGATAGCACCCTAGTCCTCGCCTTACAACTGAGCTCAAACGTTCCGTTGCTAAGCCAGACCATTGTTAAGTGAGTTTTTGCCCCATTTGATGGCCTTTCCTTGCTCCCCGTTGCTAAGTGACTCCCGGTCGTTTAGTTAGGGACACGGTTCTTCAGTGAATCTGGCTTGTTTGTTGGAAAGTCGCAAAAAAACAAAAAACAAACCCTGACTCTGGGATGCTGCCACCGTCACAAACATGAAGCAGTGGCCAAGTGCCTGACTGTTGACCACGTGGCCGCAGGGGATGGTACAAGAGTCAGCCTAACAAAGGAGGCAGCAAAAGTCAGAGTTTTTGTGCCGTGGTGGATCTTCGACCCACTGTAGTTTTATTCTGCGATTTGATCTCCCCTCTCCATGCTCGGTTTGACCCGAACACCCTCAGCCCCTTATTAGTATTCTGATCACGTCCCCAAGAACAATTAAACCCTCAAGCAGGCAGAAGAGGTCCTTACCATGGGAAGAAAGGGGTCCCCCTAAAATGCCCTCCCCCCTTCCCCCGCAGCCAAATTGTCACACTCCCTTGTGCATCCTCCACCGTGCCGGAGCGCAGATTTTGCAATTGGGTTAATTACAGTGATTATCGGAGTCATGTACCCTCCAGTGTAAATACCCAGAAATTACTAAAATACATGCAGCTGGTGAGTCCCTCCTTCCCGTTCCAGTGTTCGGATTAATAAACCCGCCGAGTGGAAGATGGGGGAAACGGGAGATCGGGCATCCCAAGGAAAGAGGGGGCACAACTGTGTGTGTGTGTGCGTGTGTGTTTAATGCTCTTCGCCCCCACATCTGCAGGGCGTGGGTGGCGCGAAAGGATCAGGTGACCAAGTTCTTAAAGATCTCATGCTGAGCTTGCTGTGGTTCTCTCGGGGAGGAGGAAAGGGGGGGGGAATAAAAAGGGGGCCTTGGGCAGCGTTCAAACACCTGAAGGCACTCCGAGGGTGGATGAAACTGTTCTTTGTTCTTTGGGTTTAAGCGGATTAGGGCCGCCAAAGGGATGACAAGGCAGGAGAAGGAAAGAATAAAGTGTCATTTCCCACGGGCTGGCTCTCCCCCAAATGAAGGAGGCTGGGGAAAATAATAATAATAATAATAATAATAATAATAATAATAATAATAATAATAATGTGGAGAAGAAAAACGTGTGGGTCGTCGACATTGCCATACCTGGTGACAGCAGAATCGATGAGAAACAACTTGAAAAAGTCACCAGATATCTGGACTTGAGAATCGAACTGCAGGGACTCTGGCATAAACCAGTGCAGGGGGTTCCAGTGGTACTGGGCACACTGGGTGCTGTGCCCAAAGACTGAGGCAAGCACTTGAAAACAATTGGCGCTGACAAGATGACCATTGGTCAGCTCAGCTGCAGAAGGCCACCTTACTGGGATCTGCTCACATAATCCGCCGATACATCACGCAGTCCTAAACGCTTGCGAAGTGTTCGACTAGTGATTTGTGATACGAAACCCAGCATAGTTATCTCGTTTGCTGTGTATACTGTCATTTTTGTGTATAATAATAATAATAATAATACACAGCGAGTTGCAAAACCTGAAGCCTGTTTCGACATGGTTGGGAAGAAATGTTGAGCCCAGGCAGGACTGAGGGGTGGGGAAGGAGTCAATCACATTTTATTCAGTTACCGGGAGTCCTCGGTTTATGACAACTTTCTGGGGCTAAGCGAGAGTCGTAAAGTGAATTTTGCCCTGTTTTACAGGGAACGAACGAAGAGGAGGACCGTGTGTGTGTGTGATATGATAGCCGTTTTCCAGTACTTGAGGGGCTGAGAAGAGGGGGTTGACGTGTTTTCCAAAGCACCTGAAGCCAGGGTAAGAAGTAATGTGTGGAAGATCAATAAGGAAAGACCCAACCTAGATTTAAGGAGGAATTTCCCGACGGTGAGAAGAATTAATCAGTGGAAGGTCTGGCCTCCTGACATTGGGGGTGCTCCAAAGAAGAGAGTGGACAGCTATTTGTCTGAAATGGTATAGGGCCGTGGTGGTGAACGTATGGCATGTGTGCTACCAATGGCATGCAGAGACCTCTCTGTGGGGACGTGCCCTGTTGCCCCAGCTCAGCTCCACTGCGCATGCATGTGTACTCCCCGCCGGCCAGCTGGTCTTCAGGCCTCTGTTGTGCATCAGCAGGAGGGTTGGGGTGCATGCATGAAGGCACATGCATTCGGCGGGCGCGTGTTGCATTTTGCATATGTGCGCGCTTTCAGCACTTGGTGCCAAAAAGGTTCCCCATCACTGGTATGGGGCAGGGCTCTGCAACCTTAAACACTCCAAGAGCCATTTGGACCCGTTCCCCAGAGAAAACACCAGAAGTCACAAAACCTGGATGGGCATGGCCAACTCAACGTCACTCTCACCCAGTCACATGACACACACACACACACCTGCCATGCCTACCCAGGTTTTGGGGCTCCTGGTGTTTTCTGTGGGAAATGGGTCTCTCTCTCTCTCTCTCTCTGTCCCTCCCTCTCATTTCTGCTTTTTGTGTTTTACCTTCTCAGGTCAGGCAAGAAGTGACTGGGAGGGGAGGGCGAGGGGCGGGACCAGCCAGTGGTGGGATCACCCAACAGGGAGCCACAGCAGAGGGCCCAAAGAGCTGCATGCAGCTCCAGAGCCACAGGTTGGAGACCCCTGGTGTAGGGTCTTCAGCTTGATCAAGAGGTTGGATTAGAAGACCTCCCAGGTCCCTTCCAGCCTGTTGATAGTATGTTTTAAGAAGGGATAGGACAGTCGTTTGTGTGAAATGGTATAGGGCCGTGATGGCAAACCTATGGCACGCGTGCCACAGGTGGCACGCAGAGCCATTTGGGCTGGCACGCGAGCCACAGGCTTCACTGCACATGCGCCTGCCTCACAGCTGATTTTCGGTTGGTTTGAGGCCTTTTCCGGCCTCCCAAACGCTTGACAAAAGCCTCTGCAGGCTGAATAGGCCTGTTTTGTCACTTCCTGTAATACCAGAAGTGACAAAACAGGCCTATTTCAGCTTTGGGAGGCAGAACCTCAACAAAAATGCTAGTCTGGTCTGAGTAAAGAGGAGTGTCTTCGGGGATTGCGTGTGCATGCACAGGGGGCGTGTGGGGGATGCACATTGCCTTCTGGGTGTTGGCACATGAGCATGCCAGCGCCAGCCCACGCACAATTTTTGGCACAGGAGCCCCAAAAGGTTAGCCACCACTGGTATAGGGTCTCCTGCTTGAACGAGGGGGTTGGGCCAGGGGTGGGATTCAAATTTTTTAACAACTGGTTCTGTGGGCATGGCTTAGTTGGTGGGTGTGGCTTGGTGGTCATGTTATTGGCTGGGCGTGGCCAACTCAACATCACTCACATCAAGGCATGCATCTCCTCGCCTGGCCTCTCATGACTGTGGGGATACTGCAACAGTCGTAAGTGTGAAAAATGGTCATAAGTCACTTATTTCAGTGCCATTGTAACTTTGAATGGTGAGTCCACACAAGCAAAGTACCAGCAAAGCAGGGGAAAAAAACCCCAGAGATGTTCCTGAGACAGGAAGTCTAGTCCTGCCGAGAATGTAATAAGGGTTAACGGAGAGGCAGTTTCTGTAAGCAACACCAGAATGTTTCCTTCCTGCCTTCCTTACAGGATTAGGCCAGTAATTTCTTCTAACAACCAGTTCTCCGAACTGCTTAGAATCTTAACAACCAGTTCTAGCGAGTAGGTGCGAACTGGTAGAATCCCACCCCTGGGTTGGGCTACAAGACCTTCAAAGTCCCTTCCAATTCTGGTAGTCTGTTTTTCTAAAGGCACAGAAGTTGCTGTTAAGTTTAAAAAAAAAAAGGCCAAAGGATGGGAGAAGAGATCTCCCTTCCTCTCCGAGTCAAAGAGTCGCTGTGTTTCCAACCAACCAATTTGGACCCATCCATAATGGGCTGTGACATTTTGGGGCGGTGTGGGGGGGAAAGCAGGAAGGTGCTTGTGGGTGGGCAGCAACTCCACTAGCCGGCTTCTTGGGAAGGAAATGTTAAAATAACCTGAATACCTGAATTAGCCTTTCAGCCATGCCATAAACAAACATACAGTCACACAGAGCCTGGTCAGTGTCGAAAGTACAGACACTTATTGATGGGGTCTTGGCTTCCTCAAGCCAAATATTAACATTCGGGAGAGAAACAAATGTTCCCACCGCTACTGGGTGGTACCGATTGGGATAGCAATGGAGGGGAGAATGTTTTCACGGGCAGCTGAATTATTACGGCGGGATGAGGGGGCCCAATGAAAGAAAAAGGAAGATGGCTGCTCTGGAGTTTAAGAACATTCCGGGAGGTTGTGGGTTTCCCCGACATGCCAAACGCCTTTCGCCATTCAAGGCACTCTTCGTTTGGCTCTTCTGATTCTCAGGTGGCTTAGAAGGGTTGGGAGGGACCTTGGGAGGTCTTCTAGTCTAACTCCCTTCTAGAGCAGGAGATTCTATACCGGGGTGTGTGTCAAACTCGATTTCATTGAGGGATGCATCAGGATTGTGTTTGACCTTGGGGAGGCTGGGGGGGTGCCCAGCTCGGCGTCACTAGTATCAGGGGGCGCCTGTGGTGGCCCGTCGCTGCCAGAGAAAATGGGCTCCCGAGCTCTGTTTTCGGTTGCGATGGCCTCCTGCAGCCCATTGCCAGCGAAAACGGAGCTTGGGAGGACCTACGAGCAGCCCTCCCGAGCTCCAATTTTGCTGCACCACGGGCCAGTCCTTTGCTGATTCCAGGGCGGCCTCAGGGGCCAGACCTAAGCAGCCTGTGGGCTGGACCTGGCCCCCCAGCCTTGAGTTTGGCACTCCTGCCCTATAGCATGTCAGACAAATGGTTGTCCGGCCTCTACTTGAAAACCTTCAGTGATGGAGCACTGCAACTTCATTCCACTAACCAAATTGTTCTCACTGTTAGGAAGTTTCTCCTTAGTTCTAAGTTGTTTCTCTCCTTGATTTGTTTCCAGCCGTTGCTTCTTGTCCTGCCTTCAGGTGCTTTGGAGAATCATTTGACCTTTTCTTCTTTGTGACAGCCTTTCAAATATTGGAAGACTGCTATCATGTCACACCAAGTGTTAGATTAGACATATCTAAATGCCCAGGTCTGCCTTAGTAGAGTATCTGAGACCACTCCCTCCCTCCTGCCCGCAAACAGATAAAATAAAGGTAATAAACTAAGAAACAGCAGTAGCAAATTACCCCACGTTTGTTTTGTGGCAAAAAGCTGCAACCGCAACCGTGTCTTAAAAGCAACACATCCTTTGGACTAGCGGGAAGAGACCAGTTTGGGACATCCTTCAACCAGGGTCAACCAGAGGTGTTTCTTACTTATCCACATTTGGGGAAGGGGTACGCACCAGGGGAGGTGCAGAGTGCAGCTTCTGGGGCAGGCTGGACAGGAAAGGAGTGATTGTGTGCTGATGGGTGTGTTGGTGAGTGTGTTGGTGCTGATGGAACTCCAGTCATGGCCACCGAGAACAAGCATGTCCTGTCTGCAATCAGAATCAAGAGGTTAAGGAGAGCCTGTGACCATCAGAATGAATGAGGCTGGCAATACATGATTGGTTGGTTGAATGATATCAACAGGCTGGTATCTAAAGAACAAGAGAGAATACAATGAGCCACCACAGTAGAAAACAATTTTTTTGGGGGGGGGGATTTTTTGTTATAGCAACATTCAGCCCCTTCCCACGGCCACCGTCCAACCCCAGAGACCCCGAGGGGTCATGACTGATCTTGCTTGCGGGAGAACAAATTTGGGAGCCGAGAGAAGGGCAACCCAGCGATGTCTCCATCTCTTCTCCCAACCCCACCATCTCTGGAGGAACTTCATGCATGTGATGAATAAGAAGGTTGGTCCTTAAAAGTCTACATGGTTCCTTGCAACTTTGGTTTCAGGTTGGTGGGACAGATAAGGTTACATGGGTGAAGCCCATCAACCATATTATCTTTCGTGTCCTTAACAGGCCAGGGAAAAACAACTAAGTCATGGCTTCTCCTATCTTCTTCTAGAAGTGGACTTCCCAAACCTGAACCCAAACTCAACCCCACTCCCTCCAAACCCTTGCATGTCGATCTTTTCAAAGCCGCCCTTCAAAACCCCTTCCAGATCATGCAAAGCCAACATTGCAAGCCCCATTGAAACGGAGATCTGAGAATTATCTCCCAAGCGATGGATAAAAGCCATTAAGATTCCTCAAAACAGCTTGAACCCGAAGTGCAGATTTCTTACATTGCTGGAAATACCCGGTTGAAATATTAATGGGATGTGACTTGGGTTGCAATGAAGTTGTTCCCAAGCCTCCTTTTGGGCAATAGATGATCTCGTTGCTTGGATTTTTGTTTTTCTAAAGTGATGTGGGTTTGAAGCATCAGATCGTACCAATGAACAAATGTCAGAGACCTGAACGGTGCATTTGAATCAAATTAATGATTTAAACTGGGTCAGAACCAATTCTCAGGACCTGTTGTGGCCTGTTGGCTGCCGGCTCCTCCAGCAGCTGAATCAGAGGAGGAGGTGTGGGAGTCAGGGCAGCATCAAGGCAATCTGAGAGCTCCGAGGGGGAAGAAGGAATGGAGCTGGCAGAGAGAGAGACACAGAAGCGAGCCTGGACCATCCATCAGCCCCCAGATGGAGAGTCAACAGCCCCCAGGTCTGGAGGTGGCTGATGAGGAAGAGGAGGAACAGCTGCGTCCAGTGCCTGATGCGCGGATGCACAGAAAGCAGAGGAGAGGAGAGCAGTGGAAATCTATAGGCTGGTCCTTGGGATGGAAGAGCCACCACTGCTAGCGAGGCCCCACCCTTGCTCTGGGGATAAAAGGCAGGGGGCGGAGGTGAATAGATATGACAGAAAACTATTCATCTCCCTGCTGGACAGATTTGTTAGCCTGCGGTGAGAGAGACAGAGACTTCTTGCTGGGGCTGCTGGCACTTCTAATAAAGGGAACATTTATTTAACTACAGAGGGTTTGTCTTGCTTGGGAGCTGGGTCAGAAAAAAGGCCTTCCTTGCTATAGCAATGTTAAGAGATTTGGGGAGGTGAACAGAAAATAGGCTTATTATTAAAGTAGGACAATTTGGTGAGGACCTTAATTAGCAGCAGCTTTGCAGGGTTCTAGACTGAGGACTTGGTCCTCACTTGCTGCTTGACCCATAATTCAGTGCTAGGATCCCTGAGCTCAAAGAAATGAAGGAGGCGTCATATCCAACCTTGGTCAGGAAGAGGAAGCCCTGATAGATGGGTCATCCAGCCTCTACCTCAGTGATGGAGAACCTTTTTGTTGTGGTGTGCCGAAAGCACGCATGCAGCACCCACAATACAATGTGCCCCGCCCCCCCCGTGCATGCACGCACAATACCCCCACCCCACTCCCTTACCTGCACTGTGCATGCATGCACCTCCCAGCTAATTTTTGGCCTGTTTGAGGCTGTTTTTGTCCTCCTGGAGGCTCCAGGGAAGCCTTTGCAGCCTTGGGAGGCCGAAAAATGGGCCTGCCGGAAATACCGGAAGTGCCTGTTTTCAGCCTCCGGAAGGCCTTTGGAGCCCGGGGAAGGCTGTTTTCGTCCTCCCAGAGGCTCAAGAGAAGCCTGTGGAGCCTCGGGGGGCTGAAAGCGGGCCAGTTTCAGCACTTCACTTTCTGGACGGCCCGTTTTTCGGCCTCCCAAGGCTGCCTCCAGGAAGGCAAAAATGGCGTCAAACAGGCCGAAAATCAGCTGGGACGCGCACGCTTGCGCAGTGCAGGTTAAGTTTGTCTGGGGCTTGCATATCCACACAAATGGCTCTCAGTGCCACCTGTGGCACACGCCACCATGGCTCTACCTCAACATTTCTGCCCCACTCTGGAGTTGCCCCACTGAATAAGGTTCTGGATAAGCAGCTCTGGGTGGACAAATTCAGTCCGATGTCTTTCTGATTTAAATCTCCGGGACTGAAGGCAAACTTATATTTTCCAGAAGAGAAGGTCCAATGGAGATGGGAACTACAGAAATTCAGCCTACAGCACCGCGACAACCACTTTCTTCTCTTATTTCCTATCTGTTGAATTGAAAAACCTTCCGAGGAGGAAATGAGAGAACCAAAAAGCATCACTGCTGTTAGCGGTTATAAAGCTCTCTCTTCCAAACTCCCCTTTCTGACTTCTGAACTAGTTTTGCATAGGAAATAGGAGAAGGTGTTTTGGCATACATGTGCAGCTACTTTAATCCCCGTGCGATCTAGTTTTCTTTCTTCGCTCTATAATCTCTCCCTCCCTCTCTCTCTCTGTCTTCTTGTTGGCGTTTTAGGATTGTTGTTTTTGTGCGTGTGTGGATTTCACCATTTCATCCGAATGGGTGAATTATAGAGTCAAAGGCCAGATCAAAAGGGGGCCTTTAACTCTGGAGAAATCCACCAGAGATCCCAGCTGCTGCAGGAACAGATGTGAGGCAATGGGAAACCATAAAGGGGATGTTACCAGAGAGCCCTGAAATGAATCCATACTTTGAGATATGCAGGGAAAGTTTCAAATCTTGTGAATGAAAAAAATAAATAAAAGTTTTGCTTCCTCCAGGAATCCAGCTTTATAAGGGGGAGCACGTGCCCAAAATCTGGAACATGGGGAAATAATATTATTGCATGTGTGAATGTTTATTGCCTATGTTTATTTGCCTTCTAGAGGAAGGACTGCTGTCCACCAAGACAATTTTCCTCCCATATTTCCTAGTTTAGCTGTGCTTCATATGTAAACTCAATCCTGAATTTTCTCTTGTCCTGCAAAGGACAGCAATGTCATTTGCATACGTTGATTAATTCCCAACTGTGAATGTTATTGAGGAATTTGTTTTGCATCCATAAATGAATAACGATGAGCACCGAGTCTCACTGTTTTCCCACAGTGATGGCACATAAAATCAGCGTTTGCTGGAAGAATTTTGCAGCTGGGAAGGGACTGTCAAAAAAGGGACGTGCAGTAAGGCTTAAAAAAAAATTTTTTTTAATGGTCCATCTTCTACTAAGGATGAAACTTGCACATTAGGTACAACAGGGGAATTCTGTGTAAAATGGCATCTCTGACTCAAAACTTCTCCAGTTCAGTGCTCCCCACATGCACTGGAATTTCATGGCTCAAGTCCCAATTCCCATCTTGGCTAGGAAGTTCCACACATCTGGAGGATATCAGGTTTGATTCACTCCTATTTTATAATTCCACGGGGCTAAGCATTTCTCTGCCCCAGCAGCACGCTGCTATTTATCTGGGGCAGAGGCCGAGACTTGCAGAAAAAAGGGACGGACAGAGTGGAACATTTAACTCAAAAGAGATGATGGGTTTTTTTGAGCCACTGTGGGGTTATGTCTGTTCAAAGAAAGTTGAGTGTCAACCCTGAAGCGAACCTGGCTAAGGTCATCTTTGCGACTTCATAGTTGCCACAAGACAGAAGAGGGGACAGGGAAGGGGGAAAAATGGCTGGGTTTTGCCATCAAAGCAAAGTTTTTCCTGTGGGATCCAAGGTCATTCCAAAAGGTGGCTGAGAGAGGAGGAGCAGAGTAACCAAGCAACCTGCCAGCATCTCGATTGGACCATGTGACTGCAGGCTTGGGGAAAGGGGAAAAAAACTCTCTCTTTTTAATTAGGTGAAAAACGCGGGAACTTTCAGAGTTGGTTTTCACCAGTGGTGCCAGTATGATGTATCCAGTAAACCTGTTCTTTGAGGAATCTACCTGCCTCGGAGTTTTGCTTTCAGCATTACTCAGAAGGCTGACATTGAGATTAAAACTCAAAAGAGGCCTTTGTTTCTTTTCTCATATTTCCTGTCTGGTTTTGATTCCTGTTACTGCAGGAGAAGGAGTGGCAGAGTGAAAAGGGGGAATCGGCCTAGAATCCCTACATAGTCACAAGCGAACAGCCTTCCTTGAATTCTGCTGACCCCTATCTAATGTCTAGCAGAAGCTGAGAAGATTCCCGTTCTCGATTCCTAGCATGAGTTGAGAAGATTCCTGCGCGTGGTCTTTTAGCAATAGAGTAGTTCAATTGGACCTGCACACATGGATCTGGTCTTTTGGGCCCAAAGGTTAGTGACACACTTGGACCGAGGTACTTAATCACGTACCTCTTTCAAAGTGGTGGCCAACGTATCTTAGTGTAGCATCCAGAGAGCCAGGTGGGACTTACCTGCAGGGTGTCCCGGGATCACAAGGCTGTTGGTGGGCAAGGCTGGAGGTGGGGGCGGCAGCGTGGGAGGGGTGGCGAACATGGCCGGATGATGCTGATGTTGGGACTGCGATCGGAGAGGGAAGTGCGAAGCAGCAAGGTTGGAGATGGAAAGGGGCACCACGGGGCCAGAGGAATGGTGGGGTGGGATCTGTGGGGAGAGAGAAAGGTGCTTGGGGAGGCTAATGCTTGTGGCGCTGCTGGCACTGCTGCTTCTGCTGTGAAGAGAAACAGAAGAAATGGGGTGGGGGGAGAGAGAGAGAAGAAGAACATGGTTAGAGAAGGACCAGGTAGTCTACAAAATAACACCCTCATTCTTGAAAGCATCCCAGCACTCTATCGCCAAGAGAACAGAGTTTTTGCAGTGGGTAGACTAGCCTTCTTCTTGGACTTCAGGTTCTTCAGAATTAGAACTTCTGGACACTGTTGTTCCAGAACTCACAGAGAAATGCTCCTTCTGACAACAGAATTAGGTCCAGCATGACCTTAAGTCTCTTCTTCCTTGAACCTTCCTTCCAGTTCGGTGCATCTGAGATCCACTCACTGTTCCCAGCTTGACGTTCTTCATGATATTTTACCCTCTACTCTGGCTAACCATGATGTTCTGAGGGTCTTCCCTCAAGAACAGAATGAGAAAGATCCTCCACAACTTTTGGTCTCCTTATCCTGGCAGTTGCCTCCTCTACCTTAATCATACCCCCCACTTAACCCACTCAACCTGGAGGAACTCCCCTGTATACTTTATACCTGTATGCTGCACGAGTCAAAAAGCGGGCTGTGAAAATATCTACAGACCCCTCACATCCTGGACATAAACTGTTTCAACTCCTTCCCTCAAAATGACGCTATGGAGCATTGCATACCAGAACAACTAGACACAAGGACAGTTTTCCCCTCTGCTAAAGAAATAATTCCCTCAACACTGTCCAAATATTTACTAAGTCTACACTACTATTAGTATTAATCTTCCCTTCCTTTCACCTATCCCGTCCCACTTGTGGCTATGACTGTAACTTTGTTGCTTGTATCCTAACAATTTGTATTGACTGTTTCCTAGTATGATCTGATTGCTTATTGTACCCTATGACTATAATTGTTGTACCTTATGGTTCTTGACTCTTGATGAATGTATCTTTTCTTTTTATGTACACTGAGAGCACATGCACCAAGATAAATTCCTTGTGTGTCCAGTCACACTTGGCCAATAAAGAATTCTATTCCATTTTATTAATGCTATCAAAACTCATGTGATTTTCAAGCCCGGTGCACGGAGATGGAGAAGGGTTTGCAAACCACAGAAAACCTTCACTGCCATGTTCCTTCTCCCACAAACTTTGAGGAATTTGGGGTAGGAATCCAGGAAACGATTGTGGTGGAACTGCTTGCTGGAGGCCCTGGTTAGGGGAGTTAAAAGACATTCCAGCTGAGAGTTGAATTGGGGAAGGAAAGGTTTGACGTCAAATCCTTAGGCCTATATATGTGTCTTTCCCAATGGGAGGCAGACAGCCTGGTGAATTTCTTGTAAGCTGGTGGATCCACAGTAAAGAAATGTTATCTGACCCATTCTCAGAGCTGTCCTGGTTGCTTGCACCTGCCAACGATGGTCCAAAACTTTGAGTTGGGTGCTAGCTTGAAAACACACAAAAGCAAACACACACACACACACATACACAAAGGCTGCAGAGAAGAGCACCTTCCAATCAACCTTGGCTGTCCCTACCTGATATTATTGATTCCGTTGTGGGCCACTTGGTGATGGACCTGGTAACCGAGAGGAGGGGGGATATGACTCGGCAGTTGTGTCCGAAGCTCGGGCAACAGCTGAGGTTGCGACTGTGGTCGAGGCTGAGGTTGTGACTGTGGCCGAGGCTGTGGCTGAGGCGTGAGCCTCGGAGGTGCTGGTGCTGGGATCAAGGGTTCCTTTTTCAAGAGCGGGCTAGTCCGGGTGCTTGACGTGGGTACTGAAGAGCTGGACGTCACGATGGTTGCGGGAGGCGGCGGGCTGGAGAGGGGTAGAACGAACAGCAGGTCTGTGTTCAGTTCCTGGCTGCGTTCTAACCCGGAGACTTTAGGAAGGCTTCCTGCTTTCGTTTCGGCCTTGTCATTCGACGTTGGACCTACAACAACAAGACAGGGGAAGGGGATAAAAGCAAAAAAGTTACACTCAAGGTTTTTTTTTTCTCAGCTCCAGGAAGGAAAGTTGTGGCCAGAGTCCAACCCATGGAGAACGTCCCACTATGCAAACAAGGTTATTCTTCTTTTGTTGTTATGGTCCCACAACAACATCCTTTGCTTTCAACTTAAAAGATGGATCCCAGCAGTTTTCAATTCCTGTTTCAAAAGCAAGACTAAAAACCAGAATGGATGCTCATTGAAGGTTTATTTGCAGGAAGAAATAAACCATAAAGAAGAAATCAATCAAGGAAGGTCCCCTTTCTACAAAACGGCTCATGTCTTCCACAGGTTAGGACAAACAACGCTACTGCCAAAGAAGAGGGGGGGGGGTCAACCTATTTTCCACAGCACCCGAAGGAAAGGAAAGAAACAAGGGATGGAAACTGATCAAGGGGAGAAGCAACCTAGAACTAAAGAGAAATTTCCTGACAGTGAGAACAATTGATCAGTGGAACGACTTGCCTTCAGAAGTTGTGGGTGCTCCAATACTGGAGGTTTTAAAGAAGAGAGTGGGCAGCCATTGGTCTGGAATGGCAGCCTCCGGCTTGTGCAGGGGGTTGGACTAGAAGACCTCCAAGGTCCCTTCCAACTCTGCTATTCTGCTATAAACCTTCTCCTTCACTCTACGTACAAGAAGCTTAGCATCCAGCATTTGTATTATGGGTACAGAGCCATGGTGGTGCAGTGGTTAGAATAATGTATTGCAGGCTAACTCTGCCCACTGCCAGCAGCTCCATTCTGAGCGGCTCAAGGTTGACTCAATCTTCCATTCTTCTGAGGTGGGTAAAATGAGGACCCAGATTGTTGGGGGCAAGAGGCTGACTCTGTAAACTGCTTAGTGGGCTGGAAAGCACTGGGAAGCGGTATATAAGTCTAAGTGCTATTGTTATTGACCTTCCTTCCTTCCTTCCTTCCTTCCTTCCTTCCTTCCTTCCTTCCTTCCTTCCTTCCTTCCTTCCTTCCTTCCTTCCCTTCCCTTCCCTTCCCTTCCCTCCCTCCCTCCCTCCCTCCCAGTGGTTAGAATGCAGTATCGCAGGCTTATTCTGCTGACTGCCAGCAGTTCAATCCTGACCAAAAATGAGGACCCAGCTTGTTGGGGGCAAGAGGCTGACTCTGCAAACCACTTAGAGAGGGCTGGAAAGCACTGGGAAGTGGTATATAAGCCTAAGTGCTATTGCTATTGCTACAGAACAGGGAAAACCTCTAGAAACCTTGTTTACGTTTGGCAAAGCAAAGTTCCTTTTTATTTTTTTATTTTTTTTTAGAGGGGTCCAGGTGAACCTCCTTGCAAACTAGTTTCTGGGCCAACTTGTTGTTAACTACATAAAGATAAATCACCCAACAGATGGTTCTTTTCCATTTTTCATCACTATAGTCTGGAAGAGCCCCAGTGATGACTGGCTCTCTTAAACGTCTTGGAGGCTTTCAAAACAAAACAAAAAATTACATGTCCAGAGCTTCTGCTTCCATCTTGGCATCTGACAGTCCCAATCCTGCCTTCCTGATTTCCAGCCCGGTCCTAAACAAGCTGGCAATTCTACGGAAACCCTGCAAAGGCAGGCGCACTGTTTATTTTCCCCAAGTTCTAGAGTAGTTAATTTCCATCGCAATAATACACTTGAGCTAATTTGCCAAAGACTCAGCAGTCAACTCCAATTTTTCAACCTTAATTAAAGCTGGATTCGCATCAGCTTCAGCTCTTTTCCCTCACAAGCCTGCTTGACAGTTATCATGAATTGTGTCTTGGCACAAACTCCGTTAGGGATTAGATAGCGGTCTTTCTTTTCTTCCTAACTCAAGTAGACCACTTAGTTTGTTATCTAACCAAACTTCCCAGGAGATGTTAGAATCAAGAAAGACGTTGCCAATATAGGTTTTTTCCCACCCCCTGGCAGGACAGATTTAGAATAGAATAGAGCTGGAAGGGACCTTGGAGGTTTTCTAGTCCAGCCCCCTGCTCAAGCAGGAGATCCTGTACCATCTCAGACAGGTGGCTGCCAGTCTCTTCTTAAAAACCTCCAGTGATGGGGCACCCACAACTTCTGTTTCACTGGTTAATTGTCCTCACTGTTAGGAAGTTCCTTCTTAATTCCCGGTTGCTTCCCTCTTTGATTAGCTTCCAACCATGGCTTCTTGTCTTGCCTTCTGGTGCTTCGGAGAATAGCTTGACTCCCTCTTCTTTGGGGCAGCCCCTCAAATACTGGAAGGCTGCTATCATGTCACCCCTAATCCTTCTCTTCTTTAGACTAGCCAGACCCAAAACCTGCAGCCGTTCTTCAAATGGTTTAATTGCCAGGCCTTTGATAGCTGCTCTTCCGAGATGTCCATCATAGGCTTTCAAATGCAAGCAAATATTCCTTAACAAAAAGGCACCATGTTATCTCCTACATCCCGTCAGACCGGTCGACACCGGCCGCCGAGACATCTCTCATGTGGCTTTATATCGATTCCTGCCTCTTTTCATTGCAACATCTGAAGAAAGTATTTTTTTCCCAGTGAGATTTCCACTAAGTAGAGAGAAGAGTTGTAATTCTCCCTGTAGACACGGGCACTAAAGGCTATTTCCACTATGGGATGGATAGGATAAAGGGAGTCCTTGACTTATGAGCTCAATATTTCTGTTGTTAAGGGAGACATTGGCTCAGTGAGTTCCCTTGTAACAGGTAAAGGTAAAAGTTCCCCTCGCACATAATGCGTGCTAGTTGTTTCTGCCTCTAGGGGGCGATGCTCATCTCTGTTACAAAGCCGAAGAGCCAGCGCTGTCCGG
Organism: Naja naja; assembly: GCA_009733165.1. Lineage (NCBI taxonomy): Eukaryota > Metazoa > Chordata > Lepidosauria > Squamata > Elapidae > Naja > Naja naja. The sequence continues at coordinate 9,298,071 of CM019165.1, forward strand.
AGACGTCTCCATGGTCATGTGGCCGGCATGACTAAACGCCGAAGGTGCATGGAACGCTGTGACCTTCCCACCAAAGTGGTCCTTATTTTTCTACTTGCATTTTTTATGTGCTTTCGAACTGCTAGGTTGGCAGAAGCTGGGACAAGGAATGAGAGTTCACTCCATTACGCGGTGCTGGGGATTCGAACCGTTAAACTGCTGACCTTTCTGATTGACAATCTCAACGTCTTAGCCAGTGAGCCACCGCGTCCCTCTTCACTAGACTAGACATGCCTAATTCCTGCAACCGTTCTTCATACGTATCTGTCAGAAATGGTGTAGGGTCTCCTGCTTGGGCAGGGGGTTGGACTAGATGACCTACAAGGTCCCTTCCAACTCTGTTAATCTGAATCTGTCTAAGATGATCAAAGGCCTGGAGACTAAAACATACGATGAATGGTTGCAGGAACCGGGACTGGCTAGTCTAGTGAAGAGAAGGACCAGGGGAGACAGGATAGCAGTCTTCCAATATTTGAGGGGCTGCCACAGAGTGGGGGAATGGGTCAAGCTGTTTTCCAAAGCACCCGAAGGCCAGACAAGGAATAATGGATGGAAACTGAACAAGGAGAGATTCAACCTAGAAATAAGGAGACATTTCCTGACAGTCAGATCAATCAATGGAACAGAAGTTGCCTTCGGAAGTTGTGGGAGCTTCATCACTGGAAGAAGAGATTGAATTGCCATCTGTCGGAAATGGTGTAGGGTCTCCTGCTTGGGCGGGGGGTTGGACTAGATGACCTTACAAGGACCCTTCCAACTCTGTTAACCTGTAAAAACACTGCAATTCTAAAACTGGGATGCACCATCATGGAACTCCGTGGGGCTTTAGTGAATTAGGGATGGTGATTTAACAGGGAGAAGGGCTGGAAAACGGTGTCCCCAGATGGCTGGGGAAAGGACATGAACATCCCACAGTTATGTAAATATCTCCATTGCGGTTTTTTCCCAAGCAACGTCAAGAAGGTTCTGGATTCGAAAAAGCAGCATTTGAATTTCTGGTGTGGGTTTCGGGAGTGTTTCCAATCAAATCCAGGCATAGGGGACATTTTACTGAGTTCCTTTTGCATTCCCCCACCTCCCGCACACACATTTTCTCCTTCTAAGGAAGAGGCTTCTGCTGGAGCCCAGCGCGGATCCCACCTCTAACCCTTCTCTTCCTTTGCACAGAGCTGTCCGTCAAGAGCCATCATCCTGCCCCATCTAAAACACTCCCCGAACAGCTGCCACTGTCAATTATTCTCTCTGACAGCCTTGCCGAACAGGAAAAGAACTGGAGCGAGCACTTGCCAGTTTTAATAAACTGTGCGGCTAAAATCATTTAACCTGCTAGATTGCAGTTGGTGGGGCTGTAACAAGCCACGGAGCCTTGGGAAGGGACAGAATAACAGAGTTGGAAGGGACCTTGGAGATGCTCTAGTCCACCTGCAGGACTAGGGGTGACAGGATATCACTCTTCCCATATCTAAGGGGCTGCCAAAAAGAAGAGGAGGGTCAGATTATTCTCCAAAGCACCAGAAGGCAGGACGAGAAGCAAAGGATAGAAACTAATCAAGGAGAGACCGTGAATTGCAACTTCTCTCTGTTTTGACCCAGGCTTCCTTAGAAAGCATAAACCATCATCTTAGTCCCAGCAAAACCTCTTTTTACTTCCACGGCTGTGAATTACGTCCATTCACAGCCTTGCAAGACTTCACAAACAGTCTTTCAGGGGGAATGTTGATAAACACCCACCTTATCGCACTTGGAATGCTGCCAGAGAACGAATGGCCATGCGCAGGGCAAGGCCAAATGTGACGCAGAATCAAACGGAACTTTTCAAAGCTTGAATCGACCAGACGAACTAATTGCTTCCTGCAAAAGCTCCCGTCCTGTTCACTCCTCTTTTATGTCCTATGGGAGGGGCCAATCATCTCCGAGGTGTGGCCTTACTCCAGAGTCGACCCTGCTTTCTCAATTGTTCTGGTCTTCTGGTAGCCCTGCGCATGTGCAGGCTGGGAACCGGTTCCAGAAACTCCTCCGCCTCACTGCTGTCTGAGCCTGAAGGCAGCTGATGACTGCCAGCCTGCCCTGGCCCCATCTCTGCCTCTGATGCAGAGCCCTCATCCGAGCCTTCCTCAGCCTCCTCAACCTCCTCACTACTATCCAACTCTGATGCCAGCTCTGTCAGCTGCTGGTGGGCGACAACACTCTCTGCGACTCATTAAATCAGCCACATCTGTTTTCAAGATGGCAGGGCTGTAAGCAGAAGCTTCTTCCACCCAGATGCTGGCTTCTCCTGCCTATCTGCTCAAGAACCCTTCTTTTCAATCAAATCCAACACAGTGCCCGGCTCCGACGTGCATGGTTTACGCTGCCTCGAAAATGGGTTCTTTTGTCGTCAAACCAACTGCTGTAGTCCCATCCCAAAGTCATGCAGCTGCCTTGGATTAATGGATTACAGCTCATTTGATGAATTTAATTGATGGCCCTTTTCCAAAGAGCACCCTCCAAATTTAGGAATAATCTACTCAAAGGAAACTCGATCGCCCTCTAAGCTCCTTAGTGAGATGCCCTAGGTCTGTTCTCGTGAAGGTCTTAGCAGTGTGGTTGAGTTGGATACATGATGCACGACAAAAAGACATTTGCACTAGTTAGCCCAGATGTTGCAAGCAGGAAATACCATGAGCAATAGCACTTAGATTTATATACCGCTTCACAGTGCTTTATAGCCCTCTCTAAGCAGTTTACAGAGTCAACATATGGCACCCAACAATCTGGGTCCTCATTTTACTTAGTAAGACCACATCTGGAATACTGCATCCAGTTTTGGTCACCACATTATAAAGAAGATGTTGAGACTCTAGAAAGATGGCAGAGCAGAGCAACCAGGATGATTAGAGGACTGGAGGCTAAAACACGATGGATGGTTGCAGGAACTGGGCATGGCTGGTCCAGTAAAGAGAAGGACCAGGGGAGACAGGAGAGCAGCCTTCCGATATTTGAGGGGCTGCCACAGAGAGGAGGAAGGGGGTCAAGCTGTTTTCCAAGACACCCAAAGGCCAGACAAGGAATAATGGATGGAAACTGATCAAGGAGGGATTCAACCTGGAAATAAGGAGAAATTTTCTGACAGTGAGAACAATCCACCCATGGAACAGAATTTGCCTTTGGAAGTTGTGGGAGCTTCATCACTGGAAGCTTTCAAGGGGAGATTGGACTGCCATCTCTCACAAATGGTGTAGGATCTCCTGCTTAGGTGGGCGGGTTGGACTAGATTACCTACAAGGTCCCTTCCATCTCTGTTAATCTGAATCTATCTAAGATGATCAAAGGCCTGGAGACTAAAACATATGATGAACGGTTGCAGGAACTGGGCATGGCTAGTCGAGTGAAGAGAAGGACCAGGGGGGACAGCAGTCATCCAATACCTGAGGGTCTGCCCCAGAGAGAAGGGGGTCAAGCTATTTTCCATAGCACCCAAAGGCCAGACAAGGAATAATGCATGGAAACTGATCAAGGAGAGATTCAACCTGGAAATAAGGAGGAATTTCCTCACAGTGAGAGCAATTAACCCATGGAACAGAAGTTGCCTTCAGAAGCTGTGGGAGCTTCATCACTGGAAGCTTTCAAGAAGGGGCTGGACTGCCATATGTCAGAAATGCTGTAGGGTCTACTACTTGGGCAGTACAAGGTCCCTTTCAACTCTGTTCATCTGAAAGTGCTTCTGGCAGCAATTACGCACCCTGGTGGAGAGCTCTTTCCTTCTATAAGGGTTGAAGATGTTCCAGGGAGCAGCTTGCTAATCAGGGGAGGGGGATTATCTGGAAGCATGCAACAAAAGACCTCACAAAAGACCTAAATGAATAGAAGCAGGCCCTGGACCAAGGGATGAGGGCCAAGGCACAGAAAAGGCAAAAAAAAAACCTGCAGAAAAAAGTGAAGTCACGCCATGTTTGCACGGCAAGTCCGTGGCTGGCAAGCACCCAGAGCAGGGCTTAAAATGGGATTTTCGACCCCAGGCACCGACGGCAGAAGCGGCTTCGGTAATGAGATTGGAAGTTTCATGGCGGCTTTTTAATCTGGGCCTCGAACGCCGATCAAAGCTCAGCGGGGTTAAATCCCTTCGCTCTGGCTCTTAAGCAGAGGCTAACCGGCTTCCCAGACCCATGACGCAAGAAGCCATTGACTAGAAAAAGGAAGACAAGCTTTGCTTTTCCTGTCATTGTTGTTGTTGTTTAAAAAAAAGGGAGAGAGAAAACAAATAAATTAAAACCGCAGGCGAAAAAGGCGTTTCATTGGCTGGCTGGGGTGTTTCGGGGCTCTTCGGGATGGCTCAGATCAACAACACAAAGACAACCCGGGTGTACAGTGTAATCAGGTCAAAAGCCTTTTAGAAAGACACAACTCAATTATCTATCAAGCATCGGAGGGTGAGGTTAATTAATCAAGGAAGTGCAAACATCCAACCATCAGCTGCCACATTACAGAAGGGGAGTTGTGTGTGTGTGTGTGTGTGTGTGTGTGTGTGTCTTGGGGGGGGGGAAAGCTTCCTTCCCTTGCTGCTTTCCTTCTCTCCCTGTTTGGAAATCTGGTTATCGATTCCCACCTGGCTGTTGAGTTATTAATCGCTCCAATTAAATCCCTGACACAGCCTTGCATTGGAATTGAAGCCCTCGATGGATCAATAGCCTAGAAGGCCTCCGAAGCAATTATTGCTCAACTGAACAGAACAGAGAGAGAGAGAGAGAAGAGAGAGAAGATATTGAGAGAGAGAAAGAGATATATAAGACAAGAGAGACAGAGAAAGATAATAGAGAGAGATAGAGAGATAAAAAAAAAGAAGAAGAAAAGATCGAAAGGGCAAAAGAAGAAAAGGAGGAGGAGGAGGAAGGAGGAAGAAAAGGAAAAAAGAAGGAAGGAAGAAGAAAAGAAGGAGGAGGAAGGAAGGAAGGAAGGAAGGAAGGAAGGAGGGGAAGGAAGGAAGATGTCCCAAGGTGCTTTTCAAGAGGCAACTGGAGTTTCTGGTTTCTCTTTGAAGATGTTTCGCTTCTCATCCAAGAAGCTTCTTCAGGTCCGAAGAAGCTTCTTGGATGAGAAGTGAACTGGAGAAGCTTCTTCTTGGAGGAGAAGCAAAACGTCTTCAAAGAAAAAACCAGAAAGCCCAGTTGCCTCTTGAAAGAAAAAAAGGCACCTTTGGGCCAACCGTGACCTGGAATGACTGAGAATCTCCATAAACCAAAGGAGGCAGCTTGATCCAAATTTCGAGAGGCCACCAAGAACCAGGGCCACATGTTCCCCTATAGGAGTAGTCCTCGTCTTACAACAGTTTGCTTTGCAACGGTCCGAAGTTATGATGGCACTGAAAAAAGTAACCCAGGGCCGTTTTTCATCCATGGCATCTCCGTGGTCACATGACCAATGTTTAGATGGTGGGCTACTGGTTCCTATTTATGATGGTTGCAGTGCACCAAGGTCACATGATCTCCTTCTGACAACTGTTGCTTGGTCCCCGTGATCATGTGATCAAAATTCAGTTGCTTGGCAACTGGTGTGTACTTATGGACGGTTGCAACCTTCTGACGAACAAAAGTCAATGGGGAAGCCAGATTCACTTAACAACTGTATTCCTGACTTAATGACTGCAGGGATTCCCTTTACAAATGCAGCCAGAAAAGTCCTAAAAACTGTTGGGACTCAGACTTTGTCCAAATGAAGGAAACACAAACTGAGCGTAAAATCAAACCTATTTGAATGCAACGCTGGGAATTTCTTGCATTCCCAGCCAAAACGCATTAGACCCAATTCTCTGAGATAAACTCACGCCTTTCAGGGTTGTAGAAGGCTGCCAAGAAACAGAAGTCCAATTACTTAGCATATAAACCAACAGAAGTTCCACAGCAAAGACAAACCAGAGTTCGCAGGGCTTCAATGAGGAATCAGAATCTAATGAACTTCTTTGCTTCCTGCAAAGAGCATGTCACCGAGGGCTGACTTTTATCCCTTATGGGAGGAGCAATCACCTCCCAGCCTTACTCCCGAATAGCTCCCGCTGCTTCAGTTGCTCTCGCCTTCCAGCAGTTCTGCGCACACGCGCACTGGGAACAGGCTCCCCTTGTCCCTCTGCCTCACTGCTACCAGACTCCGAAGGCTCTGAAGGCAGCACCCCACTCCCAGATAGTCCTGGCCCCATCCTTGCATCAGATGCAGGACCCTCGTCGAGTCTTCTCCAGACTCCCGGCCTGGTTCCCTTTCGTCCTCACTGTCCGATACCTCTACCGTCTGCACCGGCTGCCAGCGGACCACAACAAAAACGGTGCAAAAACTTACTTAACAACATCTCTCGCTTTAGCAACGTAAATGTTGGGCTCCGTTGTGGCTGTTAAGTCCTGGTGGCCTGGTTGGATCAGAGGGGGGAAACTGGCAGACAAGATTGTTGGGTTGACTTGTATTGAAAAACTCTTTATTCTTGCTGCCAAAGCAGCGGCTACTCTATGAATAAGTAAGACGTGGTCAACGTTTTGTATAATCCTTGGTCCCTTTAGATTAAACCCAGTTGCATCATCGATTGGGGGTTTATAATGGGTGAGGTTTTTTTTTTTTTTAAGAATAAATCTGATGAATCCCGACATTTTTCTGCAAATAAGGGGAAAGTTATGTTTACACAGCTGCTCCTCATCGTCCCAACTCAAAGCCGCCTCTGTGCACCTCTCTTCTTCTTGATTTCACCTTTTCCCTCAAATTGCAGTAGTTCACACTTTTAAAACAGAAGTCCTCCAAAATGGGCTTTTAATAGCCGGTTCTCTATACTTTCTTTAGCCCAAAGCTGCTCCAGATCCAGGTTTGAATTGAGGTTCTTATCCAAACTTTGCAACGCGAGAGATGGCTGTCACGGGAGCAGTTTGGCAATTCACACAACACAATTTCAGTGCTGTTGTTCACTTTGAATGGTCACTAAACGAACTCTTGGAAATTGAGGACTACCTGTACAGACACAGCCTGCTGGTATTTTCTCACCCAGAGGAACAGACAGGTCGGAATAAATTAGTGTTAACACCACTTTATAAAGCCTTGAAAATACCACACTTGGAATATTGTGCCCAGTTTTGGTCACCACGATGTTGAGACTCTAGAAAGAGTGCAGAGAAGAGCAAGAAAGATGATTAGGGGCTAAAACATATGAAGAACGCTTGCAGGAACTCGGTATGGCTAGTTTGATGAAACGAAGGACTAGGGGAGACATGATAGCAGTCTTCCAATATGTGAGGGGCTGCCACAGAGAGGAGGGGGTCAAGCTGTTTTTCAAAGCACCTGAAGGCCAGACAAGAAATAATGGATGGAAACTGATCAAGGAGAGATTCAACCTGAAAATAAGGAGGAATTTTCTGACAGTGAGAATCCATCAACTGATGGAACAGAAGTTGCCTTCAGAAGTTGTGAATGCTCCAACACTGGAAGTTTTTAGGAAGAAATTGGATAGCCATTTGTCTGAAATGGTGTAGGGTTTCCTGCCTAAGCAGGGGTTGGACTAGAAGACCTCCAAGGTCCCTTCCAACTCTGTTATTCTATACACAAATCAGTCACATCAAAACATCTGCAAAATCCAAATGCATGGTATCAGGAGGAAGACGATGGCTTGTACCTTCCATCTTGTATCTCTGCCGAGAAGTCCTCTGCAGCTCTGTGAGATTCTCAGACATGAACACAAGCTCTCTTAGCAAGCATTTAAAAAACAACCTGGAAGATTACCCCTCAAAGGGGAAGTGTAAGTTGGTCTTTCTAGCACAAGACAGGAAATGGCCAGCGTGCCCCTTGCAGCCTGTTCCTATGGCAACGAAAAAATTCAATCTGCCATCGGGAACAGTTCCTGGCTCTAAGGTTGAAATGGTATATGGGAAAGGACTTGGGAGTTTGAACGAAGAGCCACAGCCAGGGGTCAGATAAGAGACAACCTAGCCCACAGGTGGATACAGGGCAAGGCAAGAGTCTCAGTAGGGACGTTCCCTAGCGTCTCAGGCTGCAAAAGAGACAGAGGGAGAATTGTACTTTCAGACTTGCAAGGTTCTTGAATCTTGAAAAAAGCTACATATGAAAACCTATGGTGATGGGCCAAAGGCTCCTGTAACAACCTCAATGATTTGTTCATAGGTGAAGTTGTAAACCCAGCTCCCTTCTAGACTGATATAGTTCCCTAGTTGGGTAATGAAACATCCCCCAAGAAAACAACCAAGCTCACAGAGCACCAAGGACCACAGAGTCCTCCTCCCCCTCTCCCCCCTCCCCTCCCTCATTTCCACAAACTCAACTCCCTTCTAGAGTGATGATGTTCCCTAGTTGGGTAATGAAACATCTGCAAGGAAACAGCCAAGATCACAGAGCACCAAGGCCCCTAAAATTCTTCTCCTCCTTCTTCACTCTGCAAATCCCACTTCTGGCACTGATGATGTTACCTAGACGGGTAATGAAACATCTGCAAGCAAACCATCAAGCTTAGAGAGCAGCAAGGACTCCATGGTCCAACTTTGAGTTGCTCTTCCACTGTAGATGATCCTGTCTAACCATCCGAATGCCCATCAAAAATCTGGATTACATTCTTCAGCTCATCATCTAGTGCAGGGGTGTCAGATTTACTGAGGACCACATCAGGGTTGTGTTTGACCTTGGGGGGGGCGCAGTGGGCATCATCAGATCAATGTCACTCATGTTGGGGGCACCGGTATTGGCCCGAGCGCTCTGCCAGCGAAAATGGGCTCCCGAGCTCCGTTTTCGGCTGCAACGGCCTCCTGCAACCCTCTGCTAGCAAAAACGGAGCTCGGGAGCCTCCTGGGCCAGATCTAAGCACCCCACGGGCCTTGAGTTTGACACCCCTGATCTAGTGCAACACATCGGCCTATCGGCAATTCTTTCCCATCAAAATCTGCAAGCGTTTCATTCTAGCAACAGCCACAACAAACAATCTTTTTCGCTAGCCCCAAATGACAGGGTTTGAAGTACGAGTAGGTGGGCCCTCCAGCCAAGTTGGACGACTCTCCAACTGGTAAACCAAGCAAAATAGCAGCCACATTAGCGTCCCCTGTGTAACTATCAGGTTCCTGGTTAAAGTCTATGCAGAGAATGCACCACCCAGCAAATGGATCCCCAATTTGTTTATTTTGGATGAAAAGACAGACCCTGGAAAAGCGGTTGTTACAAACTCCCCGAGAGGGCTTAAGATGATAATTTCCATGTAATAAGACTGGTGAGCACTTAAGCGGTGAGTTTTAAGTAGGACCAGCTGTTGGGGGCAAGAACGAAGGCATTACATTTTGGTTTAAACATGGCAGAAACACCAAAGTTATTTTACTTCCACTCCTGGAAGAGGAGGGGGAGGGAGAGCCCAGATGACATATAGGCTGGTTCTCTTGGCCATTAAAAGAGAATTTACAGCATGTTGCAGTTTGGCATTATGAGGAAACCGAGTCATTATGTGGCATTTCAAAGGCGGTTTATTCCAGCTACAGCTTCTTTTCATTATGTTCTGAGATGTTCCTAGGTGGAGTCAAAAGAACCAGATTTTGAATGAGAAGGATCGGATTCTGCAAAATACAGCAGCGCAGACAAAGCTTTTTCTGGGTCTATGTCAGGGTTTCTCAACTTGAAGATGGGTGGACTTCAATTCCCAGAAGCACCCAAGTCCAGATCTGAATTACTAAGACTAGGAGGGGACATGAGAGCAGTATTCCTGTATTTGAAGGTCTGCCCCAAAGATGAGGGGGTCAAATTATTCTTCAAAGCAAAAGAAGGCAGGACAAGAAGCAACAGATGGAAACTAATCAAGGAGAGAAACAACCTGGAATTGAGGAGAAACTTCCTGACAGTGAGGACAATTAACCATCAGAATTAACATCAGAAGTTGTAAATGCTCCAACACTGGACGTATTGAAGAAGAGATTGGACAGCCATTTGTCGGAAGTGGTGCAGGTTTCCTGGCTAAGCAGGGAGTTGAATTGGAAGTCCTGCAAAGTCCCTTCCAGCTCTCTTCTGAATTGAATCGAGTTCCACTGACCCTCATCTACTGCCAGGTAATTTGGACCGTTAGCTGACTAACATCTTGTCTAGAGGTAGCAATAATAAACTCCGTGCTTTGGACTCAACGTAGGCCTCTGGCTACTTACGCCTCCCAACCACCGTTCAAGCACCCATCGTTGCAGGCGCTACGGAAGTCACAAGCCAGAGCATGGTGCTTACATGCCACACTGAGCTGTGGTGGCATGCCCGTCCCTGTTCACCTCCCACGTTTCTCCAGCCCAAGGAAGTCACCGACGAGGGAGGGCCCATGTGAAATTAATTACTGCCCAAATGAAGTCTGGATTGTCTTTTTCCTCTTCTTTCTCCAGGCCAACAGAGCTCTTCCTGAGCTCTCTCTCTCCAAGGCCTTCTGTATATTTTACTTAAGCCACCGGAGCTGGCGAGTGCACACAACCTAGGCATTCATTAAAGTCAAGTAGGGGGAAAGAGGCTGTGTGGGCACAATTACTCCTTAAGAGAGCCATCTCCCCCCCACCGCCCCTCCAGCCCTCCAGCGTTTGGGGCAGCATCCATGAAAAATAAACATAGATCAAGTAACGGGTTGTTCCTCTCCTTCGCTCTCCCCTCCCCATCATTCCTGGTCTGAAATAACAGCCCCAACCCCTGCCAGTCTGGGAACACCACTTCTCAGTCCATCTTGGAGAGAAGATAATCACAGGGAACCCAAAGTGGGGGATGAAATCCTGCTCCGAGGTGCCAGAATATACAGTCAAACCGTGCCATTCGGAGCCAGAGTAAACTTTGGGACACAACAGCTTTTGATTCGTGGTGTCCCAGCGGGGACGTTAATTATTTAATAGGCGGCTTGTGGGCTTTTTTCGGCAGTGGAAGGGAGATATGTGTGTGTGTGTGTGTGAAAGGAAGTTGGAAATTTCTCTCTCTGACACACACACACACACATACATACATCACACGTGCACACAGGGCCTGTGGTTTTCTGTGCAGAAGAGCGAAAAGCGTCTGACGCTGGGAACAGGGCAAGAGGCAATGCCAATTCTCGGACGAAGGAGCCATAAGGACCATTCGTGGAACACGGCCTGAGTGTCAGCCTTTCAAGATCCGGTTATTTTATGCTGGAAAGCTAAAGTAGGGATAATAATCTTTGTTTAATGACTGCTGAACAAAGTGACTTGTGACAATCCTTGCAGTTATGATGGCTGCAGCACCTCCATGGTGACATGATCAAAATGCAAGTGTCTGGCAACGTGTATGTATATGGATGACTCTTCCAAGCCAAGTTCTTTAGTGCTCCACACTTACAGACAGAATCTTGCCAAACTGAAGCACTCTGCTCGCCGCATCTATATTATACTGTGGGAACTATTAGGGAAAGGCTATCTTCACCCTTCTTCTCTCACACATAATATCTGGGCTGAGTTGCCTCTCAGTCCTCTGGAATGCACCCCCTGCCTCCTGGGGATCGAGTTCCTTACTACATTCTGTCATCTTATAGTAAAGTGACTCTGTGTGGCTTTCAATAATGATGTTAAAAACAAGGCAGCTATCTCATCAAATCCCAATTGCTTTGGGATCATCAGCCCTGCTGACACAGTCATATTTTTAAGGGATTTCCAGGAGGATCTAAAGCACGGGTGTCTAATTCGATCGCGTCACGTGACGTCACATGACATATTGCAATGTTTTTTGTCTTTGAGGAGCCGGGGTGGGCATGAGGCATCCGGCCCGCAGGCTGCCAGTTTGCACCTAATCTAAAGGATGGTATGTGTGTGTGTATGTGTATGTGTTTGTGGATGGATAGATAAAAGTTAGTAAGGAAGGAAGGGAGGTAGAATTACAGATACAATAAACAGAGAGAGATTGACAGATATGATAAACAGAGACAGACAGAGAGAGATAGATAGATGGTTATGACAGCTAGATAGATAAGAGAGATAGAAGACAGAGATAAATCGATATAGACAGACAGACTCAAACAGAAGACAAGAGATAGTCTGATAGATAGCTAGATAAGTAGATAGAGATAAATAGGTGGGTACCTAAGTAGATAAATGATTAGCTAGCTAGCTAGATGGATAGATAGACAAAGATAGCTAGATAGATAAATAGAGCTAGACAGAGATAGATAGCCAGATAGATAAATAAGAAATGGACAGGGATAGTTAGAGATACTGTAGATAAGTGCCATGGATAGACAGACAGACAGACAAGCAGATAGATGGACAGACAGACAGAGATAGCTAGATAAATAGAGCTAGACAGAGATAAGCTAGCTAGCTAGAGATACTGTAGATAGATAGATAGATAGATAGATAGATAGATAGATAGATAGATAGACAGAGATAGCTAGATAAATAGAGCTAGACAGAGATAAGCTAGCTAGCTAGAGATACCATAGATAGATAGATAGATAGATAGATAGATAGATAGATAGACAGAGATAGCTAGATAAACAGAGCTAGACAGAGATAAGCTAGCTAGCTAGAGATACCATAGATAGGTGGGGATAGATGGATGGATGGATGGATGGATAGATAAATAGATAGATAGATATGGATGGATGACAGACAGAACTAGGTAGGTAGGTAGGTAGGTAAGTAGGTAGATAGATAGATAGATAGACAGACAGAGATAGCTAGATAAATAGAGCTAGACAGAGATAAGCTAGCTAGCTAGAGATACCATAGATAGGTGGGGATAGATGGATGGATGGATGGATGGATGGATGGATGGATGGATAGATAAATAGATAGATAGATATGGATGGATGACAGACAGAACTAGGTATGTAGGTAGTTAAGGTAGGTAGATAGATAGATAGATAGATAGATAGATAGATAGATAGATAAGGTAGACAGACAGACATGACAGACAGACAGAGATGGATACGAAATGCAAAGTCTGTCAGAGCCTGAGTGATGTCCCTGACGATCCGCTCTCCTGTGCTCGGTTAGGACAAGATAGGCTGCTGTGAGCAATATAAGGATTTACACATCTCAAAATGAAGCTAATATAAAAATCAATTACTGAAACATACCACATGTCAACCCTGGGATTGCTGTGGAGAATGAACTATTACCGCTCGCTGCACAGATTGATTGGGCGAGCACGTTTCCTGCTCATCAGCGGAGCGCCCCATGACTCCCAGGGAGGGGAAGGGAGGGGAGGGAGGGGGAAAGGGATGTGTGGAGGGGGGAGGGTAGAGAGAAGGCTTGTGGATCAGTGGGGCAGGCGGCGAAAGGAGGGACAGCCTCTTGTTAACAGTCTTCTCTCTACTCAGGCTGACCTCCCTGCCACGAGGAAGAGGGGGGAAGAAACTGGGAAGACCACAAATTCAGATTTCCCCCCCCCAGTGGGGCAAGGATGCAGACAAAAGGGAGAAAGCCCCCCGCTCCTCTGCAATTAAAGAGCCCGCCAGCCCCCACATTGATCACTTTCATTGACCGAACAAAAGGAAACACACAGTGACCTCTTGGGTCAAGCTAAAGCCCCTCCTTCTGCATGTCCAGGCACCTCCAAAAGATCTCCCACCAACCCACCCGCTGACTTGTCAAATTACTTGTCAATTGCTGCGCTGGCCTCTATTATACCAGTGACCTGAACTGAGAAGGGGGAGGGGTTAAGGCGCTTGCTGGCTGAATCCCTAATAGGCCATTTACACAACCGCTGGACAGATTAATATTGATAACTTGTCAAAAGCTCCTTTTTAAAATTTTTTTAGTTTCTGAAAAAGGAGATGCAAGGTGAGGAAAGCGAGAGGAAGGATGTTCAGATGGTACTTAACTAACAACAACAACAAAAAAGGAGTTACGGAAACACGAGAGTGTGCAAAAAAAAAAAAACCCTCCTGGGATCAACCAAAGACTGTTTTGCTACCAAGTTTGCAGGCGGAAGTTGTGCTCGTACGGCAGAGGCTGTGCTAAGTTCTCTGTCTAGCTCATCTCCAGAACTGTAAAAATGGATGTCCCCAAGGTGGTTTTTCTTTCTTCCCCAAAAGGCAACTGGATTTTCTTTGATTTTTTCCCTTGAAGACGTTTCGCTGCTTCTTCAGAACTTCTTCAGAACTGAAGAAGCTTCTTGGATGAACAGCGAAAACATCTTCAAAGAAAAACAAAGCAAGTCCAGTTGCCTTTTGAAAGTACCTTTGGGACAATCATGACCCAGAAGATTGTGTTCTGATCAAGGCTTATGGAGACACATAAACACACGTTAGTCCCAAAACCTTTTTTGTTTTATTTCAAAGGCCATTCTCACCTGTAATGAGTCTGAAACAGTTTGTAAACAGTCCCATGGAAGTTTGCCAAAGTCCTTCAGGATAAGTCTGATAAGCACGCACCTTTATCTTCTTTGAAATGCTGCCAACGACTAATTAGTTATATGAGGCCAAAACAGAACATAAATTCAGCACTGAGAGTGATGACCCGGAGTGTAACACAAACGTAACAAAATCCAAAATGTACATAAATGTCCTTTAATGCCTCCAACTTGGCCCCACTGTTCAATAATTCTCAGTTGGAGATTAAACTTATTCAAACATAGTCTTCAAAAGAAAGCAATACAGTCCGAACTCAATGAGCAGATAAAGGTGAAATAAAAAACCAAAACAAACTACAATGAAGGAATTTCCACCAACGGACCAGGATAACTTCAAGGAGATAACAAGGCACAGTCTGTTGGAAGGATGCCAACCAAGATAACTTCAGCCAAAAATAAAAAACACTTTGCTTCTAGCAACGCTGTGTTTTAACTGTCTCTCCTATATACTATTCTCCCCAGCTGCAACCAATGAGGGGGATCATGACCGCTTCCTCTCTCATAAGCCAAGTTGTTTCCTTCTCCATTCCTCCCTGCATGTCCTAGGATGAAGAGGGGATGGGCCTGGTTCCTCCTCTGACTGCTCAGCTGGCCTCTGCCCTTCCCCAGTTTCCTCCACAATCTCCAGAGCCACACCTCCACTCCCTGTCGGCTGTTTCTCCTCTCCCTCAGAGTCTGACTCTACCAAGGGCATGACACAGAGCTTCAGGTTTCAAACTGACCAAGTTGCTTCCTGCAAAGATTCCTGTCCCTTTGATCCTCCTTTATGTCTTATGGGAGGCACCAATCACCTCCAAGCCTTACTCTCGAGTCGTCCCTTTTGTCTTAACTGTTCTTATCTTCTGGCAGCTCTGCGCACATGCAGACTGGGAACAGGTTCCCCTTGTTCCTCCACCTTGCTGCTGCCAGACACTGGAGGCTCTGGAGTCAGCACATAACTCCCAGCTGACCCTGGCCCCATCTCTGTATCAGACGCAGGACCCTTGTCTGAGTCCTCCCCAGACTGGTCCCTGTTCCTCCCCACCGTCCTACTCTGTTGCTGTCTCCGCAGGCTGCCGGCAGACCTCAACAGACTGAGAATCTCCACAGACAGGTAAAAATGGATGCAACTTTGCTCATCATGCCCACCACAAACCAGAGCTGGTGGATTTCTGGTTTTCGTTGGCGAGCACGAGTTGGCTGACCCCAGGAAACTAGCCAGAGTCCAACCAACCTGGTTAGGTCCTGGAGGTGAGAGATTGAAGGGGAAGGAGAAAAAGAAGGAGAAGGGAATTGGGATAAATACAGGGAGTCCTCGATCTGCAACATTTCGTTTAGTGACCGTACAAAGTTTCAACGGCGCTGAAAAATTTGACTTGTCGCCATTTTTCACAGTTATGACCTTTGCATCATTCCCATGATCATGTACTGCAATATCTCAGAGGCTGCCCCAAAGAAGAGGGAGTCAAGCTATTCTCCAAAGCACCTGAAGGCAGGACGAGAAGCCATGGGTGGAAACTAGTCAAGGAGAGAAGCAACTTAGAACTAAGGAGAAATTTCCTGACATTGAGAACAATTAAGCAGTGGAATAATTTGCCTCCAGAAGTTGTAAATGCTCCAACACTGGAAAAATACTGGATAACCACTTGGGTGAAGTGGTGCAGGTTTTCCTGCCGAAGCAGGGGGTTGGTCTAGAAGACCTCCAAGGTCCCTTCCAACTCTGTTAATCTATTTCTATTTTCTCTAGATTGGCCACAGCCAATTCCTGCAGCCATACTTCGTACAGTTTTGGCTCCAGGACTTTAATAATCCTAGCTGCTCTTCCGCCTGCAAAAGTCTCAACCTCTTTTTTGTAACGTGGTGACCAAAACTGGATGCCACATTCCAGGGGTGGCCTTACTAAGGTTTTATAAAGCGGTACTAATACTTCACGCAATTTTGAATCGATGCCTCTGTTTATACAACCAAGGATTATATTAGCTTTTTATGCATGCTGTAGAAAACCCACCGTGTTCCACGGGCTCCTGAACTGTGGTTAAATGTCGGTGGAGCCCGGTGAACTCGGCACCGAAACCAAACCTGAGTCCATCAAAACACATTAAAAAACGTGCTAACCAAACCGAGGGAACCCATTCGGTTCTAGTTTGACTGCTTTTCGCTGCAGAGGGCTGTTTAAAAATCCAAATTTGGTTAAAAACAGCAGAGCCTCATTCGGCGTGAATGTTTATGAAGCCAAACGAGAGGGAAAGGTAAACAAAGCAGGGTGAAAAAGATGAAAAGTTAATTTGATTTTCTTTCTTCTCCAAAAACCCCTGTAGCTCAAGGTAATGTAAATTGTTATTAGTTGAGGGTTGGAGTTATTTATTGAAACGCCTTTCCACCTAACCCTATAGCTTCTTTTAATTGACTTTCTTTCCAAACTGCAAATTTAAAACTTGGCTGCTGGGGTAGAGCCGAGCACGTTATATATTTTCCCCCACCTCTTTCTTTCTCTCTCTCTTTCTCTTCCCCCCCCCTTCCCTGACAATCGACTATATAATTAAAGAAAACAAATCATCTTTATACAACATTTATGCCGGCAAGACAAATTTATTTGTGTTGAAGGCTCGTTCTCTTTTATCCTTGAAGGTCTAGCGTGCTGTTAAGCCTTCTAGAATATTTAACAGGGCCACATTTAAAATGTAAACTATTTCCACGAAATGGACCAAATCTTAAAAAAAAAAAAAGGCACTCTGCGGAGACATTTATGCCGCCGAGAATAATTTGGGGAGATGCTACAATTTCCCCCCCCCCTCTCTTTCTCTCTCTCCTCTGCTCTGAAAAACATGGGGCTGCCTTTGGATGCATTAAATCAAAAAGCAATTTCAGTCTGTAATGCCCAAGTAAATAATTAAATACTTCCTATCTCCCACAGTATTGCTTCAATTTATTTAGAGCCCGGCAATGGGGGAAATGCTACGCGGGTACCCCAATAACTTTAAAATAAGAGCCGATTGCTCACTAGAGGACTCTTGAGAGGTTTATAGCTCAACTTTTCACCCCAATACTGTGGAGGGGTTTGGGGAGGTTGGCTGAGCCATGGACATGCTTAGCTGGCAATGGGTTGGGTCTTGCTCGCTTGTTTCAGACAATACTCCGCTGTGGTTGAGATTAAGGCCATAAATTGCTCTTCTCCATCAGCTGTTGGCATTTCTGGCCTGTGTAAGTTGAGCTTTTACTGACGAGAGACTAAAGTGGTGGGATTCAATTTTTTTACTACCGGTTCTGTGGGCATGGCCTGGTGGGCGTGGCAGGGGACGGTTACTGTAAAATCCCCATTCCCTCCCCACCCCACTAACCTGCTTTCCAGCTCCGTTCTCCTGTGCAGGGCAACTAAAGAAAAGCCAGCCGATCAGCTGAGACTCAATGGAAGGCAGCGAATAGATGGGGTTGGTGGAGTCAGTCAGAGGTGGGATTGGCCGGTTCTCCAAACGACTCAAAATTTCTGCTACCGGTTCTCCAGAACCGGCTGAATACCACCTCTGACAAGGCACTGATTTAAAATTGACCCGAGGTTGTGGAGGTTCCTGCTGGACCCTGACTCAGAATGCCACAGCAGGTGGATCAGATACTGTGGGATGAGAATGGAGAGGAATCAATAGTGGATATAGGACACTTCAGAGTCTTATGGGAAGGCTTGGTCAGGAATCAGTGAGTTCGAACATGAAGTGTGTTGATAAAAGGCAGTTCTCAACTTAGAACCATTCGTTTAATGACCGAAGTGGCAACGGCCCTGAAAACTTGGGACTGGGATTGGGTTCTCGCACTTATGGTAGGATGGCCCTGCGGTTATGTCATAAAAATTTGGACACTTGGCAACGGGCATGGGTTTAAAAATCATTGAAAGAAAAAAAAAGATAGAGAGATACATGACTAAGACAGGAACACAGACGGCTATATCAAGAAGACTAGATATATAATAGCTGGATAGAATGAATAGGTAGAATGGAAGGATGGATGGATGGATGGTGGAGAGAGAGACAGACAGACAGAAAGAATACATAGGATGGTAAGGTGGATGGATGGACAGACAGAAAGACAGACAGATAGTAGAATGGATACAGACAGACATTGTGGACAGAATGAATCGATAGATAAATGATATAGTTAGAATGAATAGGTAGAATGGATGGATGGAAGATGGAGAGAGAGAGAGAGAGAGAGAAAGAATAGATAGGATGGAAAGGTGGATGGATGAACAGATAGAAAGAAGACAGACAGACAGAATGGACAGAAGGATAGACAGACAGACATTGATGGACAGAATGAATAGATAGATAAATGATATAGAATGAATAGATAGAATGGATAGGTGGATGGAAGATGGAGAGAGAGAAAGAGGGAGGGAGGGAGATGGAATAGATAGGATGGTAAGGTGGACGGATGGACGGACAGACAGATAGAAAGGCAGACAGATGGAAGGGATGGATGGATGGACAGACAGACATTGACAAACAGAATAGTTAAACGATAAATGATAGAATGAATAGATAGAATGGATAGAGGGATGGAAGATGGATGGATGGATGGATGGATGGATAGATAGATAGATAGATAGATAGAATGAATAGATGAGATGGAGAAGTGGGTGGATGGATGAATGGATAGACAGACAGAAAGACAGATCAATAGATAAAATGGATGGATAGATGGATGGATGGACAGACAGATCGATTGATTCTTGGACCATTAAAAGATGGGCTCAAACCAAACTTCTCAACCCACAATTTCGATTCTGGCCATGTCCCTGGCATGGCTGCTGCTAATTAAGAGAAGCTGTTTTCCTTCGATTCCTTCCCAGATCACTCGTTCTGTGCTGTCACTGGAGATCCAGCCAGGATCAAACACTTCTGGCCAAACGGAAACCTAAGTAGCAAACTCAACTACTGGTTCCCTCCATATAAATAAATAAATAAATAAAAATCTTTCCAGTGCTTTGATGGATTCCAGGCCTCTCCCCAAAGCCTAGGAGGAAGACATGGGAGAAGGAAGGCCCAAAGTTCAACCTAGAGTCAACTGAATTTAGACTTTGGGCAGAAGAAGGCCAATCCTGGACTTCCTTCCTTCCTTCCTTCCCCCCCATTGTCCTTCCTTCCTTGTGTCTCTCCTTCCTTCCTTTCCTTCCCATTGTCCTTCCTTCCTTCCTTCCTTCCTTCCTTCCTTCCTTCCTTCCTTCCTTCCTTCCTTCCTTCCTTCCTTCCTTCCTTCCTTCCCTCCCTCCCTCCTTGGAAGAAGTGGGCTGTTGAAGGCCAGATAAGTTTGACATGAGCGTTAGTTTTCATTTCACAGTTAGCCCGCTAGCAACAACCAGGCGAAGGGGCCATCCCTTTCAAACTCCTCAGACTCCCTTAGACCCCTCTGAAATAAACAGGCTGCCTTCTCTCTCTCTCTCTCTCTCCTCCCTCCCCTCCCTCCCTCCCTCCCTCTCTCAGTTTTGCATTTCCAGCCTTTAAAATGATTTATTGTGGCAGGTTAGCACAGCAGGAAAGAGGAGTGGGGAGGAAGCAGGAGGGAAAATAAAAAGCTTTCGACTCCTTCGCAGCAACCGAATTATGCAGCCGGGCAAGCCAACCAACAAGGTCCCCATTCTGGATCACACAGGACAGAGAAATCACAGAGGGCTTCCTTAACAAGAAATCTCTCCTGCTTGGCCCGAGGCGAAGTTCTTTGGCAGAGCGGACAAAAATAATAGCGCTTAAATTAACATCCAAGAACTTTGCAAAGTATCCAACCGTCACCTGCATTTACAAGCTGCTCGTTGGGAGAATGTGGGTTAAGACTCTCTCTCTCTCTCTCTGTGTATGTTGTGTGGGTGGGTGTTTAAATAACACACACAGAGCCTGTCATTTAAACAGTAGAACAGCTTGGCTTCAGAAGTTGCGGGTGCTCCATTGCTGGTTTTTTTTTTTTCACAAGAAGAGACTGGACAGCTGTCTGTCTGGAATGGTAGAGGACACCCTGGACATAAACTGCTTCAACTCCTACCCTCAAAACGATGCTACAGAATAAAGGTCTTCAAACTTGGCAAGTTTAAGACTTGTGGACTTCAACTCCCAAAATGCCTGAGCTAACATGACTGGAGGAGGAATTGTGGGAGTTGAAGTCCACAAGCCTTAAAGCTGTCAAGTTTGAAGGCCCCTGCTATAGAGCACTGCACACCAGAACAACTAGACACAAGGACAGTTTTCCCCCCTAACGCCATCACTCTGCTAAACAAATAATTCCCTCAACACTGTCCAACTATTTACTAAGTCTGCACCACTATCACTGTTAATCTTCTCATCACTCCTTATCACCCATCCCCTCCCATTTGTGACTGTATGACTGTAACTTTGTCGCTTGTATCCTAACGATCTATACTGACTGTTTCCTAGTATGATTTGATTGCTTATTGTACCCCATGACTATCATTAAGTGTTGTACCTGAGGATTCTTGACTCTTGATGAAAGTATCTTTTCTTTTAAGTACATTGAGAGCATTTGCAACAAAGACAAATTCCTTGTGTGTCCAATCACACTTGGCCAATAAAGAATTCTGTTCTGTTCCGTTCCGTTCCATTCCCTATTCCCAATTCCCTATTGCATTCCATTCTATTCTTATTGTACCCTATGACTATTATTAAGTGTTGTACCTGATGATTCTTGACTCTTGACGAATGTATCTTTTCTTTTATGTACACTGAGAGCATTTGCACCAAAGACAAATTCCTTGTGTGCCCAATCACACTTGGCCAATCAAGAATTCTATTCTACTCTATTCTCCTGGTTCCACGGGGGTGCAGGGGTGGGCTAGATGACCTCTAAAGTCCCTTCCAACTCTTGTTATTCTGTGCACCTGCAGTCCTGGGGTAAGTGGCTATTGAACTGATCCAATTCTGCTGAAGGATCTCATCAAAAGGATGGCCTTTTGGGTTGCATCCTGTAGGTCCTTTGCCTTATGGCCACAACTGAACCCCAAATATATGTTGCTGAGTGAGACATTTATTAAGTGAATTTGGCCCCATTCTACGACCTTTCCTGCCGCAGCTGTTAAGTCAATCACTGCAGTTGTTTAAGTTAGTAACAAGATTGTTAAATGAATCTGGCTTCCCCACATACTTTGCTTGTTGGAAGGTCGCAAAAGAGGGACCATGTGACCCTGGAACACTGCAACCGTCATAAATATGAACCACTTGTCAAGTGTCTGAATTTTGTAACTTCGAACGGCCACTGAACAAACTGTTGTAAATGGAGGACATCCTGAATTAAGTGGGTGTGAAAAAGGTGACATGCACAACTTTACGCACAACTATGATTTGATGGCTTATTGCACCCTATGACTATCATTAAGTGCTGTACCTTATGATTCTTCACTCTTGACAAATGTATCTTTTCCTTTTATGTACACTGAGAGCATTTGCACCAAGACAAATTCCTTGCGTGTCCAATCACATTTGGCCAATAAAGAATTCTCTTCCCTTCCCTTCCCTTTCATTCTATATTTGATTCTATTCTATTCTATTCTATTCTATTCTATTCTATCCTATCCTATTCTATTCTATTCTTATTGTACCCTATAACTATTATTAAGTGTTGTACCTTTTGATTCTTGACGAATGTATCTTTTCTTTTATGTACACTGAGAGCATTTGCACCAAGACAAATTCCTTGTGTGTCCAACCACACTTGGCCAATAAAGAACTCTATTTACAGGAGACACAAGCATACACACGTTTTTTAAATAGTTACGTTGGTTGGAAAGTTGTCTTGGACACAGAGAAACCAAGAGTGAGCTGAACCAGAGAGAATGCAGGTTAGGATGGAATGAAGCCTCAGCCCAGCCTTGCCAATCAATCAATCAATCAATCAATCAGAATAAAGCTGGAAGGGACAATGGAGGTCTTCTAGTCCAGCCCCCTGCTCAAGCAGGAGATCCTACACCATTCCAGACCAGTGGCTGTCCAGTCTCTTCTTAACAACCTCCAGTGTCGGAGCACCCACAACTATTGTTCACACTGTTAGGAAGTTTCTCCTTAATTCCACGCTGCTTCTCTCCTTGATCAGTTTCCATCCGTTGTTTCTCATCTTGCCTTCAAGTGCTTTGGAGAATAATTTCACCCCCTCTTCTTTGGGGCAGCCCCTCAAATACTGGAATGCTGCTATCATGTCTCCCCTAGTCCTTCTTTTGTCTGGACTAGCCAAACCCAAATCCTGCAATCTTTCTTCATATGTTTTGGTCTCCAGGCCTCTTACCAATTGTCCTCTTGTGGTGATCAGGATGGATAATGGTTTTATGGGATAGTTTTAAGGGATTTTATGGGTGTACTGTAATTGTAATGGGGCTTATTTTAGTTTAATTTGCTTTTAAATTATTTATTGTTGCTGTTGTGGGGCGGCATATAAGTCCCATTAATAAATAAATAATAAAATAAAATAATAAGCTTCATGAACGATATGATGGTCTAATGAAGTATATACAGTCCATCTGAATGCACAGCTGCATGGAAATGCAACAGCATGCCAGGGCAGACTGAAACCATCACGTGCCAAAGACTAGGAAATGATCAAAAACAATGACGGATGGATGAAAGTACCAAGAGTCAAGGACATGAACTTCCATGCTCAAGAAGAGAGAGTTTCCTAACTGTTTTCTAAACTGTAACAGTGTTTTGTGACTTATAAACTGGATGAAAACCAGCTGGTCAAGAGTCCAGTACCCTCCGGATGTAAAACAGGTGAAGGAGAGGGCTCACCAGAGTGGGAACCAAATAAACAGTTGCTGTGTAGCTTTCAATCCATCATAAACACAACAACTAACCTCAGGAAATGTTATGGCTGATTTAGCAATGAAATAAGGATTTTCAAAAAAGAAAGAAAGAAAGAAAGAAAGAAAGAAAGAAAGAAAGAAAGAAAGAAAGAAAGATTAACCAGAAAAGAAAAACCATCAAGAGTCAATCTTAATATATGGAAGGAAGGAAGGAAGGAAGGAAGGAAGGAAGGAAGGAAGGAAGGAAGGAAATGAAAGGTAGGGAGGCAGGTAGGTAGGTAGGCAGGTAAAATAATGTATTTTAGGGAGGGAGGAAGGAGAGGAGGGAGAAGGAGGAAAGGAGAAAAGAGATGGATAGATGGATGGATGGAAGGAACAGAGGAGAGTGGAGGAGACTCCTTCCATCCATCCATCCATCTCTTCTCCTTCCTCTCTCCTGAGGAAGGAGAAGAGATGGATGGATGGATGGAAGGAGAGGAAGGAGAAAAGAGATGGATGGAAGGAAGGAAGGAAGGAAGGAAGAAAGGAAGGAAGGAAACCACCAACCCATTTTATCATACATTAGAATCTCTAAAACAATTGAAGCATCTAAACAAAACAAGTGAAAAATCCAGAAAGGAAAGATTACCTTGACAGATAGACCAGATCTGTTCCCAGAGTGACAAGGTGAAATACACGATTGAAGTCCAAAACATGAAGAAGGCATGAGCAAACACCAAGGCAGACACCCCTCCCCTAGTTCACATGAGTATAAGGGGGGGGGGGGTGGGACTTCAAAGATTCTGCTTATTATAGCCATTATCAATAAAAGTGATTTTAGTCTTCTGATGGCGTTGATTTCTTGGCTTGGCCTACACAGTTGGGTGGGCAGAAACTATAAGACTTCTACAGGGGAGATTTCTTGTGGGTTGATGGCCAGGAAATCTTCTAAGTTCCCAGCTCTGGGAAGAGTGTCTTCAGAAGCACGGGAAGAAGTTTAACCAAGCACCCAAGAGGTATTTTTCTCCCATCGTGACCTACCTTTCGTTGCTGGAGGGGTGAACAGCTTCTCAGAACCTTCCGATGCCTGAAAGACAACAACCAGAGAAAGAGGCTTCAGTATTTGTCCAACGGCCACGACAGAAGAAAACGTTGAGACTGACGGCTTTAGTTGCGCGTCACATCTGGAGGACGGGCAATATTATAACATTATAGAGGAAAGATGAAAAAAAAAAGAGAGAACTGGGAGAAGACGGAACGGTATTCAAAATCAAGGCTTAGAGAATGCAGGTAAGTCCTCGACTTAGGACTTTTTCATGGTTAAGCAAGACGGTTGACAAGTGAATTTTGCCACGTTTTACCACCTTTATTGCCACAGCTGTTAAGTGGATCCCTGCAGTTAGCAACAAGGCTGTTCAGTGAATCAGCCTTCCTCATCGCTTGTCAGAAGGTCGTAAAATGGGATCCCACGAGCCTGCAACCGTCATAGATATGAGTCAGTTGCCAAGCGTCTGAATTTGAGCCCAGGGATGCTGCAATGGTTTTGGAGTGGCGCGGTGGCCTACAGGTAGGGATCTTGCTTCACAATCAGAAGGTTGTGAGTTCGATCCCAGTTAGAGGCACACTGAGAATGTATCTCCTGAACAAGACTCCGCTCTGGCGACAGGAGTGGCATCCGGTCAGTAAACACTGTGCTAGCTCCATTCAGTTGCCCAGACCCTACCTCGCAAGGGATTATGGGGTTGTTAAAAGAGGAACAGGCTGCTGCAATGGTTGTAAGCCTGAAAAAATGGCCGCAAGTCACCTTTTTTTTCAGTGCTGTGGTAGCTTTGAACCGTCACTAAACAAACTGTCGTTAAATCGAGGACTGCCTGTACAGATCCTGCCTAAAATTTTATCTGTCTTCTTAGAAACTGCAAGTGACACTTCTATCAAAGGTCCACTACCATTTCGTTTTGTGAGGGACCGCACAACTGCAGCCGATTATACCTGCTCTCGGCTAATCCAATTATGTAAAACTGTTTCCTCCTGTTTATATATCCAGGCAGCGTTCTGCTTGGTTTTTTTTTTGAAACCCCATCCATGCTACGTTTCAGCCCCAGGAAGTTGTTAAGAAATCCAATTAACCTAAACCCTGTAAACAGCCTTGTGGTTAATCAGGGATATTCAGTTTCGGGCCAGAATGTCAATAACATACAGTTGAGAGAAGGAAAAAAAACCCAACCCATCTATCTGCATAAGAGTTTCCCAGAAATCTAATTTATAAAGCTTGATTCCCCTATGCCAATGGTGGCAAAACTTTCCAGCACCAAGTGCTCACGTGTGCGTGCTGGAGCGCTGGAAACCCGAAGACCAGCTGACCGATGTGTGCACGCCTGGGTTTTTTGCCATTTTGGGGGCTGTTTTCAGGCCATTTGGGGGGCCATTTTGGGACCATTTTTTGTGCCAAAAACTGCCCGACAAATGGCCTGAAAAAGGCCCGAAAAACAGCCTGTGTTTTGGCTGTTTTTCGGGCCGTTTTCTGGGGCTCCGGTGCCCGCAAAGACCAGAAGAGCAACTGGCACATGTGCCATAGGTTCGCCATCACGGCCCTATGCAAAGCAGAACATCCAAACGAGAAATATAGCAGGTAAACGACTTTAATTGGGGGGGGAAGGAGGGGTGGAGGGCTGCCCTATTCTAGAAAAGGACCCCGTAGGTAGCCCTTGACGTACGACCACAACCGAGCCGCCAAATTTATGTCGCTGAGCGAGACAGACGTTACGTGGGCTTTGCGCCCCATTTGACAGCCTTTTGTGCCACAGCCTTTCATTCGTTAAGTGAATCACTGCAGTTGGTAACACGGTTGCTAAGCAAATCTGGCTTCCCCGTTGGCTTTGCTTGACCAAAAGGGGAGGACACAACCCCAGGGACACCACAACCATCATAAATGTGAGTCAGTTCTTCAGGCATCTGAATGTGAATCACGTAGGATGACGGAGAGGCTGCAAACGGTCCCAAGTGTGAAATAGAAGTCATCAGCAAAACTTTTTTGTTGTCAGGGCTGCTGTAACTTTGGATGGTCACTAAATGAACGGTTATAAGTTGAGGACTGCCTGGAGCAGCATCGCCATCCGAAAGGTGTGTTGCAGAGCTGGTATTCAGCCGGTTCTGACCGGGTCTAGAGAACCGGTAGCGGAAATTTTGAGTAGTTCGGAGAACCGGCCAATCCCACCTCTGACTGGCCCCGCCAACCCCATCTATTCTCTGCCTCCCATTGAGTCCCAGCTGATCGGCTGGGTCTTCTTTGGTTGCCCTGCACAGGAGAACGGAGCTGGAAAGCAGGTTAGTGGGGTGGGGAGGGAATGGAGATTTTACAGTATCCTTCCCCTGCCATGCCCACCAAGCCACAGGCCAGGGACGTGTCCAGGCAATTGCTAGGAATCAAGACCAACTCAAAAGCAAAGAGAACCAGTTGAGGTAGTGGTTAAAGGCACCAGGTAGAAACTGGAAGACCTGGCTGCCCTGCCCAGGAGAACGGAGCTGGAAAGCAGGTGAGTAGGGTGGGAAAGGAATGGGATTTTGCAGTATCCTTCCCCTGCCATGCCCACCAAGACACCAAGCAATGCCCACAGAAAACTACACCATCCAAGCCACACCCACAGCTGATCGGCTGGGTCTCCTTTGGTTGCCCTGCATAGGAGAACGGAGCTGAAAAGCAGGTTAGTGGGGTGGGGAGGGAATGGGATTTTGCAGTAAACTTCTGCCAGGAGTGGGGAGGGAATGGAGATTTTACGGTGTCCTTCCCCTGCCATGCCCACAAGCCACGCCCACCAAGCCACGCCCACAGAACCAGTAGTAAATTCTTTTGAATCCCACCACTGATCTATCCCCAGAGCTCAGAGTGACTGCAGTTCGGCGTAGATTTGCTTCGTGGCCCAGAATTGCAATCTAAATATCCACAAGGAGAGAAACCAGCTTTGTAATAAATAAAAGAAACACGAGAAGCCAAACTTATGGCTAAACTAGGGTGGTTTTCCCTTCCCGACATCCCTGATTTTATTCCGGCCTCGCTTGTGTGTGAGGATGTGCTTTATGAATGGCTCTAGAGCGGAGGCATATTTCATAGCCAGAGGTTTAGGAAATGGGATAAACACTCGGAGAAACGTTAACCAGACAGGCTAACAGTTCTGGGCTGTGACCCAGGAGTTTTGCAGGAATCAAGGGGGGGAGAGATTTTCTATTCTGGTTTTCCTTTGGCCTCTGGAACTGGATTTTCTTTACAAGAGCGAAGGAGAGAGAGAGGAGGGAGGGGAGGGAGGAGGGAGGAGGAGAGAGAGAGAGAGAGAGAGAGAGAGAGAGAAGACCGTCTGTCAGAGCCATTCTTCGGGGCAAGAGGTTGTAAGTTACGGGTGCGAAGACGAGGATTGTGGAAGAAGGGGAAGGACACAAATTTAGAGCCCTGCTTTCCATTGAGGTTATTATTATCTCTGCTCGCTGGGCAAAAATAAACCCCCCTCCCCCCAAAATCCTCCCCCCCCAGATGGAGGCATCTCTCTCGGGGAAGGGCTCCTCGCTTGAGGTTATAATGCTTAAATCACCTCTTGCTGAAGGAGTGAAAGGGAGGGTAGGCATCCCACTCTGCCAAGATTTTGTTTAACGCCAGACCCTGCCGTGCCAGCTAACATATCAAACACTGTGCTTGGCAGGATGGTTTCTCCGTATGCTGTAAGTGGTAAATATCAGGTTTCCTTCCCTCCTTCTCTGCTCTTCCTTCCTTCTTTCCTTTTCTCCTCTGTCCTTCCTTCTTCCTTCTTGTCCTTCCTTCCTCCTTCTCTGTTCTTCCTTCCTTCCTTCTTCTCTGTCCTTCCTTCCTTCCTCCCTCCTTCATTGTCCTTCCCTCACTGTCCATCCTTCCTTCAATGTCCTTCCCTCCTTCTCTATCCTTCCTTCCTTCCTTTCTTTTCTTCTCTGTCCT
>CM019165.1:9346509-9362054 GCA_009733165.1 Naja naja
GGAATAACTTGGGACTTGTTTTAGTAATGGCTAGACAAAACAAGGCAGAAATTAGAAAACTGGCACAATATCATTATATATAAGTAAAGATGTTACTACTGCTGTTCTATATATTTGTAAATTGACCCAGACGATACACAGCTTGCTAACCAATTATATATGTTAAAGGAAAAGGTATAAATAAAATAAAAAGTTCATGATTAAGTGTCTTGCTTTGACTCCTCTCCTTTGTTCCCTTTCCACCGAAGTCCACGTCGGTGTCCAGCCAAGTCTTGTGAGTCAGCAGCTTAAGGTTTTTCTCCCTGAATCACAGCCTCATTTTGAACCCTGGCCAGGTACACAGAGAGGTGTGGCTTGGCCAAGTGGAAGGTCAGGTTTTTAATCACCGGAGAATTAGCTTGGCAGCATCTTCTCGGATTGCGGTGCCCTGAGCTGACAACTCCATATCCCTGGAGACCTGTGAGTCCACTCAGCAGCACCACGGAGAAAAGCTACGCCTGTCCACGTGTCGACAGCTTCTTAGCATCATCAAGCCCACTCATGTCGAACAGGAGGTCTTGACCCAAAGTTGAAGGGCAGGTGCTTTTTTTTCAACTTGACTTTCTTGGGTTTTTTTTTCTTTTCTCTTGAAGACGTTTAGCTTCTCATCCAAGAAGCTTCTTCAGCTCTGGGGGAATGGAAGGATTTATACTCCTTGCAGACAGCTGGTCATTTGCATTCCTTTTAGAGAGGCGTTGAGGCCACTTCGAGGTTTATCTGTGCCCTCAGGGTCACCGGAGTCCTGCAAATGGGTGTGGAACCTTCTTGGTTGCAGGATGTTTCCCACCCTGTGTCTCTTCACCCTTTGAAGACAGGCGCGGGCTGTTGGGAATGAGTTGAAGGACAGTTGAAGAAGTATCATGCCAGGGAAAGAATAGTGGAAGCTTGGAATGAGCTTCTAGCGGAGGGAGTGGTCAACCATCAATAACGGAGTTTAAACCTTGGTTTAAACAGAGTTTAAGAGCCTTGGTGGTACAGGCTGTTAAATGCCTAGCACTTAATTCCAGCTGCCTGCAATTAGTGCAGGCTCGAATCCCACCAGGCTCAAGGTTGACTCAGCCTTCCATCCTCTCGGGGTAGGTAAATTGAGGACCCAAGATTGTTGGGGGCAATAAGCTGACTTTGTAAAAAATGCTGCTTAGCAATAAGCAGGCATATACAATGGAAGGAAGGCTATTGCTGAGCGCATTGGGTTGTGTCCCAAAAATTGTAAGCCGCCCTGAGTCTTCGGAGAAGGGCGGCATATAAATGTAATTAAAAAAAAAACATGCTTAGAACAAATACATGTCCATCGCTAAATCAAAGATAAACATAACAATGAAGAAATAATAAATTAAAAAGAAAACAAAAGCAAGCTCTAAGGGCAGCCCCATTTGTTTTGTCTGATCTTGGTCTCCCCTCTGATATCAATGAAGGCCGGGAGGTTCTCGAGAAGAGACTGGATGACCATGTGTCTGAAATGGTATAGGGTCCCCTGCTTGAGCAGGGGATAGATGACCTCCGAGGTCCCTTCCAACTCTTGTTATTGTGTTGCCTGTTCTGTTAAGGGACACAATCCTCAATGAGTGAGCTCATTGTCTCTGCGGTTAACAATGCCCGAGACAAGTCTAGCAAACGTGGAATAACGGCCTCTTTTGAGCACGGAGATGTGGCTTCCCTCCACCTCAAGTTAATGACCTCCATCCTTCATGGCTCTCCTGAGGAATCACAGTCATCATTTAGGCGAAGTCAAAACTGATCGCCGGGCTTGCAAAACTAATGCCAGATATACTTTGACGAATCTCGCATCACGCCGTCAAGCCATCTGTTCTTCGAACTGGGGCAGGCGTGCAGAAAATGGGAATTGTTCTGCTCCTCCCCACTCTCATTTCTCTTCCTAAGTCTCGAGCTGGCTCGATCAGTTACCATCACAGCTTCTCTGTGATTTTTTTCCTTCTTCATCGATTGCCTCTTAAACACACCAGGGACTCCGGAAAGCATTTCTGTCTCAGCATCTTCAAGAAAGCCGAAGTAGGGACAGAAATGACGGTGCACCCACCGGGCTGAAATCCACTTTTTTTACTTTTTTTTGACTACCATTCACACAGCCAATAGCCCGTCATCTGGTGAACGCGGAGTAGCTGGTGCATTCACATGTTAGGATGGTCCTACAAGGGTAGGACATTTTAGGGGCGCGGTGGCTCTGTGGATAAGACACTGAGCTTGTCCCATCAGGAAGGTCGGCAGTTCGAATCCCTAGCGCCGCCTCACGGAGTGAGCTCCGTCCCAGCTTCTGCCAACCTAGCAGTTCGAAAGCACGTAAAAAATGCAAGTAGAAAAATAGGGACCCCTTTGGTGGGAAGGTCACAGTGTTCCATGCGCCTTCGGCGTGTAGTCCTGCCGGCCACATGACCATGGAGACGTCTTCGGACAGCGCTGGCTCTTTGGCTTTGAAACGGAGATGAGCACCACGCGCTAGAGCCGGAAACGACTAGCACGTATTATGTGCGAGGGGAACTTTTACCTTTACCTTACAAGGGTAGATGAAACTAAACCCAGCCCTCTTCTCCTTGGCTAATGTCCTTCTGGTCTTGTCTGGATGGAATCCTTGCTACGGGTCTTGAAGGTGGCGGAGTCCTTTGAAACACGACTGCCAAATTGTAATTTGTAATACGATTGAAGGAAGGAAAGGGTTAAAAACCATGAACAGACTGAACTGAGTTAATATCATTTCAGGGCCGTTTTATGCAGTACACTTTACAGAATTTCAGGGCGGAGGGGGAGAATGATAAAGGAGAAAGAGAAGGAAGAAGAGAAGGAGGAAAAAGAGAAGAAGGAAGAGAAGCAGGAAGCAGGGGAGGAGGGGAAGGACGGGAAGAGAAGGAGTAGAACAAAAGGAGATGCTTTCATAATAATGGAGGAGGAGGAGGAGGAAAACAGAACGAGGAGGAGGTGGAAAAAGGAAGGAGGAGGAGGAAAGAAGAAAGAAAGGAAGGAAGAAGGAAAGAAGGAGGAGAAGAAGGGCTTTAAAAAGCTCTATCAATCTATGCTATCTGTTTTAAACAATCCTACTTATTCAGGCAATTAAACCAGATAATTAGCTCCGTTAAGTGCCTCCTTCGTGTAACAGGGTAGGGGAAGAGATTTAGCTGGCTTCTTAGTCAATACTGCAAGAAAAAGGATATTTTCTTTAAAGGGTTCCTCTAAATTAATGACAGAGAAGCCAAGCGCTGGTGATTTCTTTTTAGATTTTTCTGTTTTGGGAAAACACAATGATCATGCCTCCCAACCCCAGTGACACTTTTTGAACCCTTGTGGTACATCATCATTGGGCTGTTTAAATAATTCCTGATCCATAATTCCTGCCTTGAGGGATGAACCAAGGAACCTTGAGTGGGTGGGTTTATTGCATTGCATTCTGTTTTTATGCTATTTTCAATTCCTTCCGTTCGTGTTTCTGTAAATCTGAAGCTGCCGTACGAATCAATTAATCAAACAAAATAAAGACAAACAGTTTAAATGGTTTTCAAATAGGCTGCTTCAAGGAGCACACCGACAACCAGGCCAAAGGCGGTCCAAAGCCAATCCGATAGCAAAACATTGGCTTAAAACAACACCAAATCAAAAGGAAAGGACTCCATCTCTTTCTTCAGTAACGACAAGAGCACCTAATTAAGGCATTAATATATTTTCTCGGGTAAGAAACTATAGATGTAAAGACAACCCTTTGGGCTTGTCCCAATGTTTGAACCTGATTTGATAGAGACACCATCAAGACACTGTTGGCAGGGATTGGATTTAGGATTATGCAAAGTCAGCCATGGTGAACCATCATCTAAAAGGGATTACCTTTTTAAATCCACCGTGAACAGACATTATTAGATATTTGGGAATCTGCAATTAAAAATTGTAGGGTCCACCATTCAGCTCATTGGAAGGCTGGCACTGTCTATTTGTCTATCTATTATCATCCATCATCCATCCTTCTATTGATTTTTCACTCTATGTATTGGTTGGTCTGTCTGTCTGCCAATATCCATCCCATCATCCATCCATCCATCATATCTATCTATCTATCTATCTATCTATCTATCTATCTATCTATCTATCATATATCTATCTATCATCTATCCATCCATCCATCCATCCACCCACCTATCTATCTCCATCACCATCTATCTATCTCTATCATTCATTTCTACCTTTATCTATCTCTTACCGTTTCCCCCAAAATACGAGCTACCCTGAAAGTAAGCCCTAGCTTGATTTTTTACACGTGCACCCAAAATAAGCCCTACCCCCCAAAATAAGCCCTAATTAAGATCTCACCTACTTGACTGCATAGGTAACAATTAAGCTAGGGTGGGGATACGGGGGTGGAGCTGCCCTACTACTTACCTTTGGACAGTTGTAGCCAGTCCTTGTACACCCTGACACCTGCCTTGCCAGCCCATTTCTTCTGCAGCTGGCAAGGCTGGCAAGACTTTCCTGAAGGCCTGTAGCTGATAAGAAAGCTCCGGATCGATCCTGCAGAGGCCTTCAGGAAAGACTTTCCGGCTGCAGAAGAAGACATTCCTGAAGGCCTCTGACAGCGAAAGGAGGCCGGGGGCGATGCATGCAAATGTGGTTAGTCAGTGGATGACATTCCCCAAAAATAAGACCTGGTGCCTTTTTTGGTGGCAAAAAAAATTAAGACAGGGTCTTATTTTGGGGGAAACACGGTATCTGTCTGTCTGTCTGTCTGTCTGTCTGTCTGTCTGTCTGTCCATCCATCCATCCATCCATCCATCCATCCATCCATCCATCCATATTCATCCACCCATCCATTTCCATCCCCATATATCCATACCTGTCTTTCTCTATCATTCATTTCTATCTCTAACTCTCTCATCTCTATCTCCATCACTAAATATCCATGTCCATTGTTATCTATCCATGTCCATCCATCCATCTTTAATATTCCTCTTCTGGGAAGAAGAAGAAAAAAAATAGCCAGGTGATGGCAAGGCAGGAGTGTGGCTCTCGAAAGGCATTCTGGGCATCCATTCAGAACGGCGTCTGGCATCCACAGGCTAATTTTGGGGTAAAAGCAAAGAGGAATTTTGCCTCCGGCCGTGACTGCCATCATTCCGGCAGAACAGTACATTATGCTGCTCCCTGGGACGCAAAGCCAAACAATGGAAAACATTTAATCTCTTCCCTAATTCTGCGCGGTGGGACGGCTCCTTCAACCCGCAGCGGCGGAGTCTGTCTACCTGGGGGGGGGGTCATTTCCCCCCCTTGGGCTTCCACTTTAGCTTGCCCTCCCCCCCTGCATCCCAACGAAACGCTGTGCATCCCCACTGCACCTTTCAATGGCTTCATCAGAGTTTGCAGCAAGCCGAGCATGAAAGGTAGCTCCGCACCCAGCAGGCAAGAGATGGAGTGTGCATATGTGTGTGTGTGTGTCCGCACAACCGGTGGGTGGGTGGGGGGAGAAGAGGGGAAGGCAGAAGGAAACATTTGGCCTCCTTTGTTCCCCCTTAACCATTTCCCTTTCTTTCTTTCTTTCGATAGGCGGGTTTGCAGAACAGCGGTGAATAATGAGGCGCCGTGTGGGGACGGCTTCGACTCTGGAGTAGCCCCTTCTAACGGCTTTCCGCGCGACGGATAATCAGGTGTGCATTTGTGGGGCTCAGCAGGCTGCCTCACCTGCTGCCCGGCTTGGCCTTGCAATTAGGAGCCTCCACACCCAGCTGCGTAAAAAACGGCAGATTGCAACGATTGCAACGGCAGTGCGAAGCCCCTCTGTTGTGGGGCTCAGGTCAAGAGGGTGGCTGCCGCTGGAGGGGTGGGGATGGAGGGAGACAACGAAAGGGATGACAAAAAAGGAAAGCTCATTGTTGCCTCTGCAATCCAACATCCTTTCAGTGCAACCAAGTCTTTTTTTAAAGTGGGGGTTCTTTGGAAGTCCAAGGCTCCCATCCCCCACCCCCAATTTCCTTTGGGTTGGGAATTCCTCCTTCGTAGCAGCTGAAGAAAAGAGATACAACCCAGAGGTAAAAATCCACATACGCACAGTTTAAACAGAGGGAATATTTGCAACTCGGGGTTGAATTCTGGAGTCCTTTGGGGCTCTCTGAGCTTGATTGCTTTCTTGCAGACGTTTCAATAGCAGACTAGGGAATGTCATCAGTGCTAGAAGGGGGTGGAGTTTGCAGGGAGGTTTAGGTTTAGGTTTAGGTTTATTTGGACTTATAGGCCGCCCTCTCTCCCGAAGGACTCAGGGCGGCGTACATAAAAAACAGGCAATACAAAAGTTAAAATAATTTTAAAATATTAAATTACCGCCAAATAAACATTCAAATTAAAACCCCGATCCCCAGTCAGTCCAGGCCGGATTGTAAAAATAACCATGTTTTAAGGTCGCGGCGGAAGGAGCGGAGATCAGGGGCCAGGTACAATTCCAGGGGTAACTGGTTCCAGAGGGTGGGCGCTCCCACAGAGAAGGCCCTCCCCCTAGGGGCCGCCAGCCTACAATGTTTAGCTGACAGCACCCCCAGGAGGCCCCGTCTGTGGGAGCACACTGGGCGATTGGGTATTGTCGGTCAGGAGAGCGTTCTTGCAAGTACCCCGGACCCAAGCCATATAGGGCTTTGTAAGGAGGAGGAAGAGGAGGACTGTGGGATCCTTGGTGCTCTGAGCTTGCTTGTTTTCTTGCAGATGTTTCATGATCCAGCTAGGTACTACTTTCAGTGCCAGCTGGTGGTTGGAGGTTCCTTGGTTGGGCTGTTGTTCGCTGCTTGAACCCAGACAAACAATCGAGCAGTAAACAACAGCCTAATCAAGGAATCACCAAGAAGAAAACCACGCTCCCACCGACACTGACAGGGCAAGTCACCGGTCTATAAACAGAGAGCAAACCACACTGCCTTCTAGCACTGATGATGTTAGCTAGTTTGGTCATGAAATGTCTGTAGGAAAACAAAGTAAACTCAGAGAGCACCAAGGACCCCACGGATATCATTACAGCCCTCCTGTTCCTCCTCCTTTCTGCAAATCCCACTTTCTCCTAGCACTGATGATGTTACCTAGTTGGGTCGTGAAACATCTGCAAGAAAACAACCAAGCTCAGAGAG
This sequence comes from Naja naja, assembly GCA_009733165.1. Classification (NCBI taxonomy): domain Eukaryota; kingdom Metazoa; phylum Chordata; class Lepidosauria; order Squamata; family Elapidae; genus Naja; species Naja naja. The sequence continues at coordinate 9,353,646 of CM019165.1, forward strand.
CACCAAGGAGCCCACAGACACCATTGTGGCCCTCCTCTTCCTCCTCCCCTGCAAACCCACCCTCTTCTAGCATTCAGGGAGCACCATGGATCCTAGACACAAACCAGCCAACTAAGCCCCACAGACAATTCAGCCAATTAAGACAATGGAGACATTCTCTCATTGACAGCCCTTGGGATTCTCCTAGCTCTCGGCATCTCCAAGGAATACAGCCAAGGTGCTAGAGTCATAACTGTTTAGGGTTGAGGATGTCCAGGCCAAAGCAAAGAAGGCAAGCTGGACAGGTATCAAAACATGGTGCAGGTGCCCCATCACGCCCCCAGCACGAAGTGGGATTTAAGCACCCCCCCCCATTTGCATTTCAACGCAATTCAAATTACATGCTGCTCATAAGGATTAACTGCCCAGTTCCGTACTGGTTTCTCCATCTGTTCCTCTGAAAAGGATAACAATGGAGGCAATAAACTTCTGGAGGTCCTTCAGGGCCACCTTAAGGGACACAAGGGATCCGTGTGTGGCTCTGGGGTTGCGTGCTTCTGGGCACTGTTGACGGAGGATAATATCATATAATATATATATCAGGCACTGTTTGGGTGCTTAGGTTAGTCCTCTGTGTTCTTTCAGCAGGGACACAGAGAATGACCTTGAGGAACAGAAGGAAGGAGTTGCAAGAAAGTCAAGATAAGAGGGACTTGAGCCTGGGCCAAGAAAGTAACCTGAGAAAACGCCTCAGATAAGCCCCTCCCTTATTCACACTAAGTTAATGTGGGAGAGAAGCATATTCATACTTGCAAAATTCTGTTACAATAATAGCAGTGCTGACTTATCTCAGTTGGGCCTACTTGGTTGGGCTGAACCTGCCTCAGCTACATTATATCTATTATGTCTATTATGTCTATATTATGTATATTAAGTCTATTATGTTATGGCTTATATTATGTCTGTCTGTCTGTTTATCTGTCTGTCTGTCATATGGCAATGTTATGTTAGCCAATGCTAATACAGAGTAGTTATTTGACTGCATTAGGGCTGCTATCCCATTTGGTTCACACTCGCGTGCTATCCATGGTGGCACACAGAGGGTGAGTTAGCTCCACACCAGAAAGAAAAGCATCCTGCAGGGCCATCCAGGACTTTCTCCCTCCACTGAAGCCGCCTCACAAATGGACGTCACACCTGGGAAGGTCCAGCTCCGGCAAGAATCTGACTGGCTGCATGAAGCACCAGTTTGTCTTCCCGTCTAAGTGGTTACCTATTTATCTACTTGCACGTAGCTTGCTTTTGAACTGCTAGGTGGCCAGAAGTGGAGGCAAGGGATGGGAGCTCGCCCCGCTATGCGGCGCTAGGACTCGAATCACAGAACAGCTCCAGCGTCATTGAGCCTTTGTGCCTCCTATATTATGTTGTCCCATAGCTCATCCAGGTCTCATTTCAGAGCTGGTCAGGATTGCCAGAAGAAATGGACAAAGCGTTGCAAAAACCCTACTCACAAACCTAACCCTTTTCCTAAGTCAACCGTGTCTAGAGGTTGTGGGGAAGGGCACTCTGCCAAAGCAGGAGGGAAGCACAGGGGCTCCGCTGTGCTCTTCCTTCTGCCCGGCATGAAATACCAGTTTGTTTCCTTGGAATGCGGGAAGCAAATTGAGGAGCTGGGACGCCCGCTTCTGGCTGACCCCCAATTTGAGCTCTTGTGAATACCCATTTGTAGATATTTAAAGCCAAGGAAGATCATTAGCTAGCAGAGGCGCTGGCAAGGGAGCACTAACTGGGATTCACTAATGCGCCTCGTTCTTGAATAATGAAAAGGCACAAGAACGCACAGACGCCTATCTGGCTACAAGCAAAAAATGCAATGGGAAGAAGAAAGTGCTATCTGGGTTTGCATTGCAGGTTCTTCCTTGCTTTCTGCTGCTCTCAACCTCAGCAACATTAGAGGAGGACCAGGGGAGTCATGATAGCCAACTTCCAATATTTAAGGGAGCGTCATGAAGAAGCAACAGTTGGAAGCTTATCAGAGACAGATCCAACCTAGAATACAGCTCATCGGTCTGGAATCCGCACTGTATATCGGACATTAATACAATTGAGCGAGTCCAGAAGTATTTCATGAGAAGAGTACTACACTCCTCTGCTTGCCACACAATACCCTACACCACCAGGCTTGAAATTTTGGGCTTGGACAACCCTGAACTACGCGCCTAAGGTTAGACTTAAGCGTAGTACACAAAATTATCTGCTACAATGTCCTACCAGTCAATGACTACTTCAGCTTCAACGTAACAATACAAGAGCACACCAACAGATACAAACTCAATGTAAACCGCTCCAAACCTGATTGCAGAAAGTACGACTTCAGCAACAGAGCAGTCAATGCCTGGAATGCACTACCTGACTCGGTTGTTACATCCTCTAACCCCCACTCCTTTAACCTCAAACTATCCACTATTGACCTCACCCCATTCCTAAGAGGTCAGTAAGGGGCTGCATAAGTGCACCATCGTGCCGACCGTCCCTGTCCTACCGTTTATTCGTACCTATTTCCTGTATTCTTACTCATGTTTATTCTTATACCTATTATCTTGTAAGCAATTGACAAATCAAATCAAATCAATAAATAAAAATAAACTAAGGAGAAATTTCTGATGGTGAGAACCATTAACCAGTGGAATGGCTTGCCATCAGAAGCTGTGGTTGCTCCATCACTAGGGATTTTAAAGAAGAGACTGGACAGCCATTCGACTGGGATGGTACAAAATCTCCTGCTAAATTAAACTCATGAGCCTTGGGACCAAGATTTGCCTTTGAAACCTCAAGGAAGCTTCCCTGCAGAATAGTCTTCTGCTCCTCAAGCCAACAGAATGGAGAAAAAGTTCTTAAAAGAATTGGTATTTCCATTTTTACAACCTCAGCTCTAGGGCAAATGATTTATTGCCTTCTATTGCAGTTCGCTTAGGTCTGAGCATTTTATGATCTCCCTGGCTTCTCCCTCACCCACTTCTCAGCCTTGCTTCCTTACCGACAAAAGCAAGCAAACGCCAAATTAAAAAACCACAACACGAAACTAGGTGAAAAGTGTTCTCTAGTCCAAGTGGAGCCAAGGATTCTCCCCCAGGACCCATAAAGGTTTCTTCCCCTGCACAGCCTCCTCTTCAGCTGAGTGCTTTTTCCCTTGTGACAACAGCTTGATTTTTTAATTTATTTATGGCATAATGTTCTGCAGGGCTAATGTATTTCCCCCCGTTTATAAAATTCTATTGTTTGGAATGTAAGGAATATAGGTTAAGGTTCCCCTTGCACATGCGTGCTAGTCATTTCCGGCTCTAGGGGGCGCTGCTCATCTCCGTTACAAAGCTGAAGAGCCAGTGCTGTCCGAAGACGTCTCCGTGGTCATGTGGCCGGCATGACTAAACGCCAAGGCGACGCTGTTCCCTTCCCACCAAAGTGGTCCCCTAATTTTTGCTTGCATTTTTACATGCTTTCAAACTGCTAGGTTAGCAGAAGCTGGGACAAGGAATGGGAGCTCACTCCATTATGCAGTGCTAGGGATTCGAACTGCCAACCTTTCTAATCGATAAGCTCAGTGCCTTAGCCACCGCACCCCTTGTAAGGGATATACTGTAGGTATTAATGTAGTTTCCCCAAATGTCCGTATGAAGCTTGACCAATGATTAAACTTGGCCAAGATTTTGTAGATGTATAAGATATAAGTCTACTACTTTGGGTTATGAATATAGAAGACTATATATAGCAAGGAGACTAGACAGACAGGCAGACAGGCAGAATTATAGAGGACTATATAAAGAGTTGGGTATGGGGAATTTCATATGTCTAGTCTAATGAAAAGAAGGACTAGAGGTGACATAAAAGCAGTCTTCTAATATCTCAGGGGCTGCCCCAAAGAAGAGGGAGTCAAGCTATTCTCCAAAGCACCTGAGGGCAGGACAAGAAGCCATGGATGGAAAGTAATCAAGGAGAGAAGCAACTTAGAACTACGGAGAAATTTCCTGAGAGTTAGAACATTTAATCAGTGGAACAACCTGCCTCCAGAAATTGTGGGTGCTTCAACACTGGAAAAATTTTAAGAAGAGATTGGATAACCATTTGTCTGGTGTAGGGTTTCCTGCTTGAGCAGGGGGTCAGACTAGATGACCTCCAAGGTTTCTTCCAAGTCTTATTTTGTTAATCAAGAAGATTAGATGGATGGATGGATGGGTAGACAGACAGACAGACAGACGGACGGACGGACGGACGGACGAAAGAGTTTGCCAATAATGGCTAGGATGTTTTATCTGGTGAAGTCTCGACGTCATTTATTCTGGCTTTGAAAGAACACAAACACAATTAGCCAGCCATGGTCCTTAGGAGAGATCATAGCTGAGTTTCCCCCTAGCAAATAGCATTGTTGTTACGTGCCTGCAATTTTATTTTTAATACTTCGAACTGCCCGAAGAGCCAACGTTCTGCTGAAGAAATCTGATGCAGTACAAGAAAGCAAGATTTTTTTAAAAAACAAAGAAAAGGTAGAACCTTCAACCCAGAAATGTTAAAATGTTAAAAAAAAAAATCCAACAACGCACGCACAAACACACACAAAAACCCAAAACGAAAAAAAAAAACATACCAGGATCCATCCATGAAATAACTCTCCGGCTCTTTCTCACAGCCAACAGACACACAGTTGGGAAGCAGGAGGGCAAAGTGTTAAACTTCCACCTCATCTGTTCTTCTGGACACCCTGGAGACATCCTACCAACAGCAAACTACAATTTCTAGTAAATATATCCTAGGGACACAATTAGTTTTTTTTTTTTTCAGCTGGGGACATGATAAATTGGGCATGCATAATTCAAGACCGAAATATAAACCGCGGCATGACAAGGCTCCCCGAGCTTCCCAACAGGAGAATATAAACGACAACGCTGGCTGGCAACAGCAAAACTGATGGGACAGCACAATGAAGGCGGCATTTTTTGCAGCTCGGGGTACCTCCTTTTTTGCCAATCTAAAGCGTGCCAAACGTTTCCCTCCTCGCTTGCTTGCTTTCTGCGCTCCAAAGAATTTGTAAGCGATGTTTTTGAAAACCTTGGGGATTTTTTTTTGAAAAAGGGCAGGTGTTCGGTGTGTCTGTGTGTTTGTGCACGTGGGTGTGGATACCTGTGTGTGTGTGAGAGAAATAAGACGATTGATACCAAGATTAGTTAGATCAGGGGTCTCCAAACTTGACAGCTTAAAGACTTGTGGATTTCAACTCCCAGAATTCCTCCTCCAGTCATGTTAGCTCAGGAATTCTAGGGATTGAAGTCCACATGTGTTCAAACTTGCCAAGTTTGAAGACCCTTGAGTTAGACAGACAGGTGACTATGGCCGTTAAGTGTGAAAAATGGTACTTTTTCAGTGGCATTGTAACCTCGAACAGTTGCTAAATGAATTGTTGTTAAGTCGAGGACTTCCTGTATCTACAGGACTGACAAGATGCCTTCTTTCAGGCATTTTTAAGGACCACGTGTACTAAAACAGAGGTTTTTTACCCCAAGATACTCACACAAAAACCTCTTGGCCATCTTTAAAAAGGGCTTTTGTCAATACTCCAAGCGTTCTCTGCATTGTGATTAAAACCACATTCGACAGAAACCATCCATGTAGGTTAAAAGAAAAAAAAACATGGTTTTATTATCATTTTTAAGGGAAATAAGCTTCTGTTGGAGAAACAATACCTCTACTCCCTTTAAAAAAAAATAAAGCTGATCTCAGATGGTTCATTCGTTGTTTTGGGTGGGTGGGACTTCTCCTTGTCGAGCCCAAATTTCAGTTTCCATCCAGAAATACTAATTTTGGTAAAATAAATAGTTTGCGCGTTCTCTCTTCGGCTCGGTGCTCGGCTGTGTTCAAAGCCTGGGAGCTGAAGTGTACAGATGTTCAACAATCTGTACTGGTGTTAATTACCCTAATGTGAGCAGAAACTCAACAGATCCCTGCTAATGAAGGAGAAAGTTTTCCAGAGTGACTACCTTATGTTACACTGTCCCTGTATTACCATTCCCCCACTAGCCTTCTTTGCCAGCTAAATCTCCTTTCCCCAATCTATTTTGCATTTTGTGTGGTCTGTCTTTTTTCCTCTTCTTCTTCTTGTTCGGTTGGCTGTGTCCATCTAATGACTGCAAATAGGCAATATGGCAGGAGCCCTGTGTCTGACAGGCAGGGTGGTGGTGCTGGGTTAATAGAGGCTATCTATCTATATATATAAAAGTGAAATACCACTCACACATCATCACAAAATCTCCAGGACCGTAAAGCCTACAAACTTGCAATTTGGCACCTTTGTTCTTCTTGGCTTCTAGGTGCTCACTAAAAAGGATTTTTTGAAATGACCATCAGAGCCATTAGTGTTTCCTATATTATTATTATTATTAATACGCTCTGATGCTAAGGAGTTCTACTCCCCCTCCCCACCTGAAAAGAAATCTCTTCCAAATGCAAAACACAAGCAGAGGAGGGGAGTTTCAGTTTCAGAGCATCAAGCAGCTTTAGTACAGAACAGTTGAGCTAAGCCACGCCCAGGCACCTTGCTGTCTCCTTCTTGCTCACACAGCAAATACTGCTTCAGTTTCCAAACAGCCCTCAACTCTCTCACACACTGACTGGATGCTAGCCAGATGAATACTGATGGATGCTGGTAGGCAGAGGCAGATTTCCCCCCCTTCCTCCCCAAAAACTAAGCCCGATGACATAGTTTCATAGCGAAGCACGGTATCCAGCTAGTTTCCAAATAAGGGCAGGGTGCTTCGTTCATCTCTATTGCCCTTCCGGGATGGGCAGAACAAGCCACGTGAAGCCAAAAGTTCAGAGCTGAGTTCAGAGTGGTCTAAATCTCTTTTGTCTATGGCTGTGTCTTCTGCAACACGGGAAGATGTGGCTGAGTGTCAGAGAGAGACTGGCCGAGCCAGAAGGAGGACTCAAGCAGGGAATTAGTCTGGAATCATTAAATGGGCGTAAGAGGGTAAGGTTTGACCCCACTTGAATGCTGGTCTGATCCATGGGTATAAACTGTCAGTCCGGCAAGATTCCGGTAAAATAGGCTTTGAGCAATAAAGTAGCTAATTGAACTCTTTGTATGGATCTGGTTATTTGTGCCTGACATTGAGCTGTATAGCAGGGGTCTTCAAACTTGGCACCCTAAGACGAGTTGACTTCAGCTCCCAGAATTCCCCCTGCAGCATGGATGAGGAATTCTGGGAGTTGAAGTCCGCAAGTCTCAATGTTGCCAGGTTTGGAGAACGCTGAGCTATAGCAACCAGCATCCTTCCATGCTGGCCCGATTGAGAGGGAATTCTGGGTAATTGACTAATAGCTGTGAAGGCTTTGGGTCTTCCTGTTTCCACGAAGCTGCTCTTTTAAGATGTCTGGAAAAGCCAACTCTAGAATGCTTTGTTTTGGAAAACAGGGCCTTCTACAAGTGAGATGCAGGCCTTCTGGAGCAAATGTTGAGGAGATGATGGTTGGATAAACCCACCCAGCTGCGGAATGGCAGCTTCAGACAACCCCACATGGGGGTTGGAGAGCCAAGGTCTTCCATCCTTGTATTAATTATGGTGTTTAATGGCAACAAAAGAGTCTCAATTTAATCTTTCAAACAACTTCTCCCCGAGATCAAAACACAGCTGGGTTGTGGGTCGATGGACCAACCCATGGAGGACGGGCTTCTTCCTCCATCCCTCCCCATCCTCTGAACCTAAAGGCAAGGAAATATATCCAATTCCTGGCAAGGATCAAAGGCAACCTTCTTTCATAACACAGGTAGGTCCTTGACTTACAGCAGTTCATTTAGTGGCCGTTCGAAGTTACAACATGACTTAGGACTGTTTCTGACACTTACGGCCATCGCCACCTGTTCAAAATTAGGATGCTTGGACACTGACTCACATTTGTTGACCCCCCTGAGTCATGTCATCAAACATTTGCAACCTTCTGGCCAGCAAAAGCACAAGGGGGAAGCTCCATTCACTTCACAACCGTGTGACTCAACGTTAACAAACTGCAGGGATTCGCTTAGCAATGGTGGCCAGCAAAGGTCGTGAAACGGGGCAAATCTCACTGGACCAACGTCTCGCTTAAGGACAGAAATGTTGGGCTCAAGTGTGGTCGTAAGTCAAGGACTGCCCGTACTCTCGTAGGGGAAGCACGGTGGGAGAGGCCACGGATCAGCGGGAATAAACCGAGAGGCAGAAGGAAAAGGCAAAAATGTGTGGGCATACACAGAGATTGAGAGAGAAAGAGACAAAGAGAGAGAGAGAGGGAAGAAGAGGGAGGGAGAGAAAGGGGGAGGGAGAGAGAAAGGAAGAGAGAAAAAGAGAGGAAGAGGAGTCAGAGGGAGACAGAAAGAGAGAGGGAGAGGGAATCACACACAGAGAC